>BQNB010013693.1:0-76653 GCA_026074375.1 Tanacetum coccineum
GAGCAATACACCATAGTGTTCCACCTATCACATCTAAAACAATGATTTTTTTAAGTGTTCAATACGAGTCGGGATAGGAGTAGAAGTCCTGGTTTAGCCAAGCGGTTCCACAGCAAAGACCGAGTTTCTTACTGTGATGCACCTTACAAAAGGGATAGGCCTGCATATCGGCAAGATTGTTTGTGCAACAAGTGTAAGCGACCTGGACATTTTGCCAGAGATTGTCCAAATACGACTGTCTACAACAATTGTGGACTTCCCGGTCATCTTGCAGCTGAGTGCACATCAACAACGATGTGTTCGATTTGCAAGGAGTCAGGACACCTCTCAAGCGAGTGCCCTAACGATGCGGTGTGTCATATGTGTGGTAAAGTATGTCATTTGGCTCAAGATTGTCAAAGTGTTTCCTCATACGATGCTCAACTCTGCAACAACTGCTACAAACCAGGGCACATTGCAGCTGACTGCACCCATTATAAAGCTTGCAAGAACTGCCAGAAAATTGGTCACCTTGCTCGTGAGTGCAAGAATGATCTCATATGCAACATTTGCAGCATATCTGGGCATGTAGCACGCCAGTGTCCCAAGTCTGACTTGCCCAGCCTGTCGTGCCATGTTAAATCACGCGCATCTAACTTTCTTGGTGCAGTTGGTTCGTCATTGAGGGAAGATCCTTTCTGAGACATGGTATGCCAGAACTGTGGTCTCTCTGGTCCTGTTAGCCGTGACTGTGCGCCTATTTATCCTCTAATAAATAAGACCCATGTTCAAAGCGAGAGCTAGCGCATCTCAGCCATCTAAAACCTGGTTCAAGCACAAACGTGGAGTTTTTAAGAAAGATTTTTAGTGCTCATTTCTCATTCTCGGTTAATTTAGTATCTTCGTGTTTTTGCATTTATCTAACGTTTCCTTTTTATTTTCTTACGTTATAGTGCAGTGCAGCATATGATGTATGGTTTTGGAGATGATTCAAATGTAAGCTCATACTTTCATCATACATTATTTGGCTTTTGCTTTAATATTACTAAGTCTCTCAATGTGTAATTGTTAGGATTTATGTTTTCCTAACATAGTACTGACAGTACAAATAGTTAGTACTCATAGTTATACTTAGTGCCGACAGTACAAAGTTAGTACTGATTAGTTAGTTAGTACCGTTAGTAGAAAATAGTTAGTACCGTTGAAAAGATATTTAAAAGATATTTAAGAGATATTTCAGGAAAAGATATGTAAGCCTATTAGGGTTTATCCTTAGTCAATAAAAGGATCCCTAATGGCATAGTTAGATATACGCATATACAAGCTTAGCATATCTCATACAATATCATAGTTAGCAATCTGTAATCCTCAAGAATAGATTAATAGAAGTTGTTATTCAGATTGTTCATTGTTCTTCTTAGTACTTGTGTTAAGATTCCGCATTAACACATAGTATTCATAATCATTGTTTCTACGTAGTCAATTGTATTTATACATCTTGGCTATTATCCTTTATAGGCTGCAAAGATCTATTCAGTTAAAAGGGACTCACAGTAATTGTTAGCTGTTTGTACCTTTAGCTAACTCAGGCCTTATCTTCTTGCAGTGCCTTCTAACTTGCTTGTAATATATTTGTATTCACAGTAACTTGTAGACTTGTAGTGCACGTTTAACATGATTGAAATGATGGTTTGGACTTTGTACGCACAGACCGTGCTCTTGTTTATTAAGAGAATGAAGTTAATCAGACCAAATTATGGGTTGTTCTTGCTATATATACTTGGGTAGACGACACTATTGGTTATCTTCAAGGTAAAAAAATTTATCCCTGGCATTACATATGAAATGTAGGGCATTCAGTTCCATGATATCTTATTCTTCATTTCTTTTATGCAGGAATGAATGATATATGTTACTCGATGGTTATTCTTTTAGGCGATGAAGCAAATGCCTTTTGGTACTTTGAGCATGCAATGCGTTAAGTGGTACGCGTATATTATTTTGTAACACAACCAGAATCTTGAACTAAATAGCATCTATTTCCTTAAAACCTATGTGTATATAGATCCCTAATTTTTTGGTTCCTGTAGTTAATCCTAGTTATATAAAAAAATGAGGCAAATGTCTTTGTTTACATAAAGATTGTGACTAGGGTGTTTGGGATTTCTTATTAGTAAGCAGATAAGAATGTTCTTACTCAGATCACCTAAAACTCTTGATCTGGAGTTGGTTGAAATTTGGTACTAGTTTGCAGAGCTCATATGAGTAAAAGCTGACCGAATTATGTTGGAATTTGTCACGTGATAACGTCCAACATAGTGTAACTTCATTTTTACCTTCTGAACTTGATACACTTTCGAAGTTAAAAAAAGAATTCAAGTAAAAGTGAGGGAAGAGGCGGGTAATTCTAACAACAAATCCCAATCGATTCGTTCATAGTCATAATTGCCACCTCTAATATCATCTTTTCATTTGATTAATAATTGGCTAAACATTTAGGTTCTGATAAATAAATAAAAAAGATTGCGAAAAGGTGAAATATTTAATTTTGTGTATGGTACATCTCAAGAAAAAGCTATTCTGTTTAATTTTGGAGTGCGTTTCTAGTTAGTATAATCAATGTTTATATCAAAAGATTATATCTATTTTTACAAAACAATACACTTATTACATTGTAACTCTTCTAAACAGGTTGCTGACCTAAAGTTGTTGAAAGAAGAAACTTACACATTTGAGTCCCGATACATAGATAATCTTGTTGGTTACTACTGATTCTTTTTCTTTACACCAAGCGTCTTTTGTTCATAAGATTTAAGCTAATCAAATATTAAATCTTTTAAGTTTTAACAGGAGGTGAAAAAGAATTCTTTGACAGATCACCTATCAATTTTCTTGCCCCATAATCCTCTTTCAAGGATTTAAAGACAAGGTATTAGACATATTTTCTAAATTACTACAACTCAGGATAACGGCTATATATATTTTGATTAATGATGCATGTTGTATTGCAGGTTTGCACACTTCGATAATCTAATTCAAAACCACACTAAAAGAGAAAGAGCTTGTGCGCTGGTACAGGTGATATTGCAAAGAAAGACATAGAACTTGTACGGAAGAGAAGCAGACTAAAAAGGAAATATGCTTCTAATTAGATATTGAATTGGATGCTAGATTCTAAGTTTGTATAAGTAGAAATAAGTTCAATGATAGAAAATCTGGTTTTAGGTTATTATATTGGCATGTATCAAGACTTATGCACTTTAAATTGGTTGTATATTATGGAATTATGAGTTTTTTTATATTTTTACAAAAACTAAAATTATTTTTTTAGAAAGAAATTCTCACCAAGACCGGTTCTTATATAAAAACTATTTTTTTTACTCTACAATAGAGGCATGTAGACACCGGTTGAGACACTGGTTCTTACTAGCAAACTGGTTTCGACGTACATATTAGACACCGGTTGTGGAACCGGTTTCTATATGGTTTGGTTATAGAAATACGCCCTCGCCTAAAGTTAGGTTTGTATTTCCTGTAAACTTCATAATTCTTGTAGAATGATTTTATGCTTTGGTTTGTTTTTGTGATCACAGTGGATAAAGAGCTTGCAGGAAGACGGAGATAATCTAAAAGATTTCCGCCAAATTTCAAATCTCGAAGAAATGTTCAGGGAGTTTCTTGTCCTAATTCTACTCTTTCCTTTTTATTTCATTTCCTTAATGTACAATAGGGACATTGTACAAATCAAGTGGGGGGGATGAGAGTAGAATTAATAGTTGACGTATTTTTTGCCTTCGATTTTCTAGTTTTCTTTGAAAATTTATGCCAATTTTAAATTTTTTGACAAATATTTCTTAAATAACTAGAATTAATCTTTGCCGAACGCACATTACTCTTTATTATCACTTGGTGAGACTAAGCCTAATATTCTGTTTCCATCATATTATTCCAAAATCCACCAAAATATTGAGTGTGCCGGTAGTATTATAGACTTTAGAACTTGGTCTGTACATTATTTCAAGACCTAATTGATTAGCAGGAATAGATATTTCAAGAAGGCAACACTTAGGAAATCACCCAAATAGCCTATATGTGTGCATTTATCGACTTGTTACACTGACTTGTTGACCTCCCGTGTAATACCCTTTTGTGCACCTCATTATTCGTGCAGGATACCCCAAGATCACCCTGTGTTTAAAACCATCTATTTTTCACCTAGTTTATTTATATGTAATCGTTACAGACCATTCGCCTTAACCTACCCTGTAGTCTATAGTTATCTTTGTGTTGAAATTTCTGGCTACTTAAGTCCATGGTTCGAGGGAATAGGAACAAAAATTTTATGCATTCGTAGAAGACCAATCAGTTATGATCTACAAAGACCCCCTTGTGTCATCACTTTTGACATTGTTCATCTCAAGTGGGGGGATGTGCGCATAATATCAAATGCTACAGGGGCAATAATTAAAAGATATAAACTCATGTAGCATTCGCATGTTTAAAAAGAAAGATAAGAGGGTGCAACTAAAAACCACCCATGTGATAAAAGATATAAAGATGGTACAAATTAAGTATGGAGCTAGTAGCTCATTATTGCACCATGACATCTCAATAATTATGAAGAATGGAGCTAGTAGCCCATTATTACACCAAGTCATCTCAATACTTATGAAGAATGGAGCTAGTAGCCCATTATCGAAGATCAGATTTTCAAACTTAGACTCTTGGACCTATGGATGGACAGTAGCTAGTTATGACAACCTTAGATTACTTTAGACTATTTGTTTTGTGTTTTTATATTAACAACCATTAAATGTGTATCCCATGTCTATCATAACCCCTTTATCACCCTTTAAAACCATATTACCCATGTTGCCTTCGAGAATTATTTAGACCCTAATTCTAACTGGTGCAGATATGTTACATCCAATCGTATGATAGAAATACATGATATGACTGTCAAATTGAGCGATCAAACACCCAAAAATGAAACACCTTAGACTAGTGGAGAGCTGAGTGACTTTTTTATCACCTCCTTTTCATGAGTGTTCGGATTTGATGTTTTCAAGCATAAGTGTTTTATAGATTCATTTCTTAAAATTATTCTCGAGAAATCTTTTTATGAAATATTCTAACATGTTCTACTTTAGGGAAGCTGAAGTTAAGTGGGGGATAATTCGATAACATCAATATTTAATACTTTTTAGTATCAATTTATCCCCTAAATTACTGCATTTTTATGTCACTAACATATAAAAACATGATATTTTCTAGTTAATTTTTGTGACTTTCAGGTAAAATGCAGAAATTAATCATTTCTCAAAGGAAAATGACGTAGAATGTAAATATTACAAGACGAATTACGGCGTAAACCATTTAAAGGTTAACAAAACCGTAACACATCTCATGCAAATTACGTCACTCAAGTAACGATTACGGCGTAATAAATTATTGGTTACACCGTAACCATTACAATGGAAAGAAGATCATGACTAAAATAGCATTACGGCGTAACAATACAACTGGTTACGCCGTAAAAATATTCGAGGAAAGAAATCAAAGCCGTGATTATTTATTAAATATGAAGATCTGGTGCCGACAAGGCGCATTAACGGCGTAACGTCCCATATAGTTATGCCTTAATCATTATTATGAAATGATATTATTGCCAATCAAGGGTTACGGCGTAATAGGTGATAAGTTTATGCCATAACCAATTTAAAGAAGGAAAGCCGCTTTGGGAGTGTTACGGTGTAACCAAGTATTGGGTTACATCGTAAAATCACAGGACGAATTGTGCAAAAGGGACGAAGTCTCACCAAAAGTTACAATTTCATCACAAAGTTCAGGGGCCAAACTCGTACCATGGCTAAACTTCCATATTAGTATAAATAGAATGTAACTTAACACATTTTGTATTCAATTCCAATCGGTGGAATATTAGCCGCCAACTAGAAAAAGGGAAAAAGGTGTTCGAGTATTTGGTGTAGGGGAAAACCCTTCGAGGTTTGCCATGGCGTTCAATTAGGGGATCGATAGCACTCAATTGGCACAACTTGTATTCGTACTTCAACATATTATGGTCAATTTAATTATTATTATTTTGATTTAGCAATTTAATTTGTTGATGTTATGATTACTCGTTATGATTAATCGTTTGTTATTCGGCATTTAATTATTTATTATCCATTCGGTTAATATGTCATGATCTCGTTGTTTTATTGCGTTCTTTATTAATTTATATAATGTACTTAGAAATCCTTGGATTCCCAACTAGGT
Source organism: Tanacetum coccineum (assembly GCA_026074375.1). Taxonomy (NCBI): domain Eukaryota; kingdom Viridiplantae; phylum Streptophyta; class Magnoliopsida; order Asterales; family Asteraceae; genus Tanacetum; species Tanacetum coccineum. The sequence continues at coordinate 6,259 of BQNB010013693.1, forward strand.
TTTGATATAAGAATGAGCGCACACTAAAAGTGTGTATTAGGTATATCCCAAACCTTATGCGTGCGATTGATTGCAAAGTGACCTATACTCGTAATTGTTCAACCATGACTTATGAGGCGAACCCTTAGCATTAATTCCCGGTTAGGAGTACGAGCTAACAAGGAAACCACCTGTTAGAATAAGCGTATCTTATAAGTTAAAATAAATCTTAATAACTGTATACTGAGAATAGGTTAATTCTCCCTGTGAGTTCATTCCACTCAGTAGACATAGGTTAGGTTTCAACTATCAAATTAAACCTAATGATTCTAGTCCCCATCTAAGATTGCGATAAGACATTGCACTAGAGATCATAGTAATTAATTGCATTTTTCCTTTCTAGTTGTTCATCACTTTACCATATCCCTTTTCGAAAAACTAGGCCTACCACCAAAATAGCTAGACAATAATCTAAAATATTCAAACAAGCTTTATTTCCTGCTTTCATTAGGTAGAATAATAAAATTATTAGACGATTAGAGACCATAAATCGTTCTTTTAGGCGACATCCCGTAAAAAAAAAAAAAAAAAAAAAACTTTTAAAAAAAAAACCAAAATCACTACAACGATACACATAGGTACACTACTCTTTAGTGCGAGGAATATTATGTAGTTATGTTTTAAAAATGTACGAACCTGACGTATTTTTAATTTAAAGGAAAATTATCGGATCAGTTTTTGGCGCCGTTGTCGGGGAACGGTTTTTGTTGTTTTTGATTGTAACGCCCCGACCCAAAAGGGTAGAAGTATTACAAATATGGTGTGACATCAAAAGCATACACAATCATAACACAAGCATAAACAGCGGAAGTCTTAAATAAATAACCAAAGGAAATAAGTCAACACGACTTAAGGTACATAAGTTCTCAAAGGATAAACATATCCAAACGAAATAACAAATGTCTTGAAAGGAAACAATTCATATATCAAAGGTAAGATCTCTAGGGTAGTCCACACTCAGCACTCATAACCCAAAAGCAACCCCAGCTCCTAGCTTAGATACCTGCCGCAGGAAAAGAAAGTGCGGCTGAGCTTACAAAGCCCAGTGAACAGATATATATAATCGAATGCAAAAGATAACGGAAATCAAAGGATACGATACAAGGTACAAAGGATATCACAATACATGATCAAAGGGATACAAATATAAGGTAAGACAAATCAGAATATCAAATCATAGTGTAAGGTAAGATAAATCAGAGAATCAAATTAAGTTAAGTTCAATCACCAAGCCCAAATAAATCATATCCAAGTGACCATGGAGTCATGAGCTCCAAAGTCTGTTGTGAAAGACGTGGATTGCACCCAAATCATACAGTCACCGAAATATCCAATTTCATAATGTCATAAATCCATCGAATACAAAACAAATCTAGATCATCCATACGCCCCTTAAACAAATAATAGTCTCATAATGCGCATATAAATACAAATGGGGGAAACGTGCTAGAAATCACTCACGTCACACATGAGTCATGCCCATAGGTGCATCAATGACATACGCCATGTTTACCTTCATGCTAGGAAACAATAGTGGCTTGGGTTCTCAAGAAGGTCAAAGCCAATGTCATATAAAAGTTCATTTCAAAGGGATCATTAGCAAGGTTCATATAAAGGTTCAAATATCAAAGGTTTCAAATATCAATGTATAGCATAGCAGGTTCAAATGGAACAAAATAACAGATCATATAAGAATGCCAAGATAAAAGGCTCCATGACAAATGTAGCAAATCAAATGAACATCAAAGAAATAGAGAGGAAAAGTCCATGAGAAACCTTAACGATAAGGTCAGAATATCTGTACCTTATTCCGAAGCAAAGCAAAATCAAAGAAACACCACAGGAATATCAAAATCACTCCCTCTTGACCGAACCTAAAGAAATGATGAATTCGAATTACAAACCATTCATTTAAGTTATACTTTCTATTTTTAGTAACTTTCCATTTTTAGTAACTTTCCATTTTTAGTAACTTTCCATTTTTAGTAACTTTCTATTTTTAGTAACTTTCCAAAATTAGTAACTTTCCATTTTTAGTAACTTTCCATTTTTAGTAACTTTCTATTTTTAGTAACTTTCCAAAATTAGTAACTTTCCAAAATTAGTAATATTCATCATTTGAGATTCTATTAAGTATTTTGAATAGCTTAGGGACTTAATATGTCAACCTTACAAGTTTAGGGTTAAATATGACAACTTTCCATATTTTAGGGTTTAATATGCAAAATCAACAATTTTCAAGGTTAAAAGGGTAAATATCAAAGTTTCACATTTTATTCAGATTATACCTTCCATTTTCTGTATCTTGTTATATTGGGTACTTTCCAAAAATAGCAGCTTCTAATTATAGTAAGTTTCCAAAAATAGACTTTCCTTAATTAACTTTCCATAAATGATAACTTTCCTGATTTAATAAGTTTCCATAATTAAACTTTCCAAAAATAGACTTTCTAAAAATAGACTTTCCAAAAATAGCAGGTTTCTATATATAGTAAGTTTCCATAAATAGCATGTTTCTATAAATAGCAGGTTTCTATAAATAGTAAGGTTTACATAAATAATATCAAAATGACATTTTCTACCCCCCAACTTATTTTATACAGAATATATTAAATATAATAACATGTCTAAAACAGACCCCATAGTTTCAGAAATTACAAAACAAGTCCTTATACTTTTAAATAGCAAATCGGGTAACAATTAAATCACTAAAACCCTAATTGAATTTTTCCCAAGCACAAACATAATTATTTCCCAATCATTGGCATTAATTACACCTGGAAAAAATAGTAAAACCCTAACCCTAATTCATTTTAACCATTTTCTTTCCTTTTTCCCTTATTTTCGAAATCGGTAAACACAAATAAATCTCCAATAATTATTCGAATCATTTCTAAATTTTTCCAACATTTTATCTGAGTTATATGAGATATAAGAAACCCTATAAAAATATAAAATCGGATGTACAAATAGTTTTTAAGCCGATTTCATAATTAACTAAAAATTAGGGTTTCGAATATGATTTGATTTATAAAATCAAAATAAAATGCATGAACATTTTTCTTATGCATAGATCGAACTTATAGGATGAAAAGTGAGTTGTAAAAATACCTTGGATGATCCTTAGTGATTTTATGAATTTATGAACCCGGTTGCTTATTCGAACCCAAAACCAATACCAAAATCGAACAAAGCCTTATAAAATCTTCCCACTATTTTTCCCACACTCCTTGACCTTCAATTGATCTTAGAAAAATCGCACAAGCCTTGGAAAATTCGTATGGCTCCTCTTTTATTATTTAGGGTTTCGGTTTGTTTTTGATTTAAGATTTTACAAATGAAAAATGAAAAGAGATATACATAAAATGATTTGGCCGAGTTATATGGCTTTCAAATAGGTTCAAAATCAGATTTTATTATTTCCATAATTATTTTATATTTATCTTTAATTATTGTATATTATTACTAATGTATAATTAAATTATTATACATAATTTCGGCATATATACATATGTATATAATTTTAATTAATTTCATTGTATAACATAAAGTATTTTTAACTTTACAAAATTTTCATAATTGCTAAATATTGTATTTTCATAATTTCTGTAATTAAACTGAAATTTATTTAAGCTTTTATAGATTTTCTTGCATTAGGGGTATTTTGGTAATTTCACATTTGTTGAGATTTTTAGGTTTTACACCTTGATTAGTACGTTCCATGATTAACATATTCCATGATTAGTATGTTTCATGATTAGTATTCTTGTTATATTGGGTACTTTCCAAAAATAGCAGCTTCTAATTATAGTAAGTTTCCAAAAATAGACTTTCCTTAATTAACTTTCCATAAATGATAACTTTCCTGATTTAATAAGTTTCCATAATTAAACTTTCCAAAAATAGACTTTCTACAAATAGACTTTCCAAAAATAGCAGGTTTCTATATATAGTAAGTTTCCATAAATAGCATGTTTCTATAAATAGCAGGTTTCTATAAATAGTAAGGTTTACATAAATAATATCAAAATGACATTTTCTACCCCCCAACTTATTTTATACAGAATATATTAAATATAATAACATGTCTAAAACAGACCCCATAGTTTCAGAAATTACAAAACAAGTCCTTATACTTTTAAATAGCAAATCGGGTAACAATTAAATCACTAAAACCCTAATTGAATTTTTCCCAAGCACAAACATAATTATTTCCCAATCATTGGCATTAATTACACCTGGAAAAAATAGTAAAACCCTAACCCTAATTCATTTTAACCATTTTCTTTCCTTTTTCCCTTATTTTCGAAATCGGTAAACACAAATAAATCTCCAATAATTATTCGAATCATTTCTAAATTTTTCCAACATTTTATCTGAGTTATATGAGATATAAGAAACCCTAGAAAAATATAAAATCGGATGTACAAATAGTTTTTAAGCCGATTTCATAATTAACTAAAAATTAGGGTTTCGAATATGATTTGATTTATAAAATCAAAATAAAATGCATGAACATTTTTCTTATGCATAGATCGAACTTATAGGATGAAAAGTGAGTTGTAAAAATACCTTGGATGATCCTTAGTGATTTTATGAATTTATGAACCCGGTTGCTTATTCGAACCCAAAACCAATACCAAAATCGAACAAAGCCTTATAAAATCTTCCCACTATTTTTCCCACACTCCTTGACCTTCAAATCACCCAAGAAAAATCGTGCAAGCCTTGGAAAAAATCTTGTGCCGTCACTTTTGGATTTTTAGGGTTTCGGTGGTTTTTAGTTTTAGAGTTTTACAAATTAAAAATGCTTAAGGAATATAATAAGGTATTTAGGCCGAAATATTGGGCTTTTAAAATGACTAAAATCTGATTTCTAATTTACCAATATTTATTTTGCCATTATCCTAATTTATCTTATTTAATTTGTAATGTATACTTATATAAATATTAATTAATTCGGCATAATTATATATAAATAATTATTAATTATTTTTCTTGTATAACATAAGGTATTTTATTCTTACATAAATTTTCATAATTGCCATATATTGTATTTTCATAATTTCTAACATTTAAATGAATTTTATATAAGCTTTTATGAATTTTTCTTGCATTAGGGGTATTTTAGTAATTTTACACTTGTTGAGATTTTTAGGTTTTACAACTCTTCCCCCCTAAAAGAAAAATTCGTCCTCGAATTAGAAACATGATACGACTGAAAAGAACATACCAGATCATGGAAGAAAATGAGGATAAGAAGTCCGTATAGACTCCTCGGTCTCCCAAGTAGCTTCCCGCTCGGGATGATTCCTCCAAAGGATTTTGACAAAAGGGATCGTCTTGTTCCTCATGACTCTGTCCTGACGGTCTAGAATAGACTCAGGCTCTTCCGTGTAAGATAAATCCTCACGGATCTGATCGAATGGATAAGAGACAACGTGAAGAGGATGATACTTGTAACCTCTGAGTAATGATACATGAAACACATTGTGAACATGAGATAGCTGAGGAGGTAACGCCAAACGATAGGAAACCTCACCAACGCGATCAAGAATCTCAAACGGTCCTATGAAACGAGGACTAAGCTTGCCCTTGATACCAAAACGCCTGACTCCACGTGTAGGTGATACTTTCAAGAAAACATGTTCACCCGGCTGGAACTCTAACGCTCTGCGATGTCTGTCGGCGTAACTCTTCTGACGAGTCTGAGCTTCCTTAAGCTTTTCCCTGGCGACGGCGACCTTTTCATTAGTCACCTCAATCATCTCCGGACCCTCAAGAATACGTTCACCAACCTGATCCCAACAAATAGGAGCACGACATTTCCTACCATACAACATCTCGAAAGGAGCGCATTTAATGCTCGCATGCCAACTGTTATTGTAGGCAAACTCCACTAGACATATATAGTCATCCCAATTTCCTGCCCATTCTAAAGCACATGAACGTAACATATCCTCTAATGTTTGAATCGTACGCTCCGACTGTCCGTCGGTCTCAGGATGAAAAGCTGTACTAAACTTGAGCCTGGTTCCCCAAGCTTTCTGTAAACCTTTCCAGAAACGAGACGTGAAACGTGGATCTCTATCTGACACGATCGCTGATGGAGTACCGTGTAATCGAACAATTTCTTGTTGGAACATTTCTGCTAATTTACTAACGGGGTAATCCTTACGGATAGGAAGAAAATGTGCCGATTTAGTCAAGCGATCTACAACAACCCAGATAGCATCGTGCTTCCTCTGAGTCCGTGGTAACCCGGTAACAAAATCCATGGATATTTCGTCCCACTTCCAAACAGGAATCTCTAACGGTTGCAATAGCCCACTTGCACGTTGGTGTTCAATCTTAACCTGCTGACATGTTAAACACTTTGACACAAACGTAGCCACATCGCGCTTCATACCACTCCACCAAAAGTGTTGCTTGAGATCGTGTTGTTTTTAATAAGAGGCGTATTATGCTTTCCGAAAAAGCCATTAAATACAGACATAATGTTTTTGAGAATATTTGTAAAGACATCTAATTTTTGTGTCGTTTTGTTGGCTATTACCTATTTTTTGCAAAAAGATCTTCATTTTGTCGTTTTTACTCAACATACCATAATATAAAAAATTTCAATTTCATATATTTGTTCTAAAAATAATCGTTATAATTTAGAAAATGTGTTATAGTCTTTGTAAATATTAATTTACATTCTAGCAAAAATTATGTATTTGCAAAATCATCTTCCTTTTGTCGCTTTTATTTAACAGACCTATTATAAAAAAAATCAATTTCATTTCCTTTATTCTAAAAAATATTGTAATAATTTAGAAAAATGTGCAATACTTTTTTAAAATATTACTTTACATTCTAGCCAAAATCACGTCAGCATAGTTGGTTTTGTTAAGTTTGTTATGTTGCAGACTCTAATGTATTTAACGTCTCGAGATTAGATTTTACAGCATCATATATGGTTATATAGAAGATTTAATATGATACATTTGCATATTAAAGACAAAATATATAAAATCAGTTGATGTTGTGCCTGCTAAAATCTTAAAATTAGTCACAAATGGTCTTAACACAAATTAACAAAATGAAAGCATAGTAAACATTCATGGTAATGCATAAAACAAACCTGGTTAAGGTTTTGAGGTTGAGTCGAAGGTGTCTCGTCACCATGAAAAAATTGATCTCATCCATCATTGTTATGTTCTTCAACCATTTACTTTTACCTCCTACAAATTCAAATTTATTTCATAAAGGTCCTTTGCTATCTTGTGCTCGCCGTTTCTGGATTTTAAACATTTTATAAATTTGCGTCGCAATGAATATCTCACCTAGATCGGTTTAAATTTCTATTCATACAAGGTTTTAAGCAATTGGGACGCATCTAAATGAATATATATGCATCTAATTCAATTCAAGTCGACGCATCTCTAAAATGTGGTTATAGTTATTTCTCATCCTTCTCAACTTAAGTTTTCGTCACACTGTATCCCTACCCCTTAGAAAATATCTTTAACCATTTAGCAAACGGTTTTCTTCTTGCGATTGGATCGCGCATAAATCAAATTATTTCAAATTAATTGTGTAATAAAATAACCACACACAACCCACCATAGGTCCACCTACATATGCAAAGCGATGGGACTTTTTGGAACAAATGGTTTTATATTTGTATAACATCAGAGCTTTACTTACTAAAATTATAAAGATAGCTTGTCAGCCGAGATCTGTAATTGGAAAATATTTATTAAAGTAAAATAAGTTATTTTTTTGAGTTATTTTTCTTTTTAACAACCACATCCATGTTATGATTGGCATGAAACATCAACTATGTTTAAATTACTAGGATTAATATGGTATGTCCATAATTATTTACGAGGATTATGAACTTTTTTGATATGATATATTACAAGTTTTTATATTTAAAGAATTTAATTGTTAAAAATAGTTAATTACGTCTAACATTCAAATAAATAATTCTCAACCAGGTTATAGTAGAAATCATCCGGTCCTTTGTAAACATTGAATATAATATATTTTTCAAGAGCGTATATTGCATTCCAAAAAGCCATTAAAAACGGACATAATGGTTTTTGTTGACTAGAGTTTTTTTAAGAATATGTGTAAACTCAGTAAAATTCTTGTGTCCGTTTTGGGTCACCGTTGCCTCTTTTTATTCAATAAGATCTTTCCCTTTGTCGTTTTTACTTAACATACCCATAATATAAAAAAATAAATCAATTTCACTATCTTTTATTCTAAAAATAATCGTAATAATTAGAAAAGAGCCAAAAAAATACTCGGTACCCCCTACCGAACTTACAAAGTGGATCATCTAATACCCAAAACTTTTAAGGTGCAGAATAGTACCTGAACTTGTCAAAATAAAAATTTCTACTATCTTATACTAATAAACTCAACAATTAATTTTTCTTTCTAAAAATCATTTTAGTATCATATTTTGTAATAAATATTTTACAGTAAAACTTTTAGCTAGGGCAAAATATATTTTTTTTCCATAATTAAATTTTTTTAACTTTAAAAAAATTAAATATAGTCATTTTATTTTAATTATTTAGAATAAAAAAAAATGTATATGTAGCATTGATTTTTAAAATATTTCTAGCGCGCTACTTTTAGTATATTTTCCTGTTATATTATTAAATGTTTGTTTCAAATAATTTTTAGATTAACTTATAACTACTATATAGAAGTTTTGTAATTTTTAATTTATATACGCATATGAAGAAATAGATAGTTAAATTGTTATTGTCTTGAAAATATTTAAAATGAACACTTAAGTATATAATACAAATATCTATGTATCAAAAGTAGTGCGGTAATTCACTTTCTACAAAGTATTGTTCCATACATAAATTTTCGTATTATATACTGAAGTGTTCGTTATTTTGAGACAATAACAATTTGACTATTTAGTTCTTTATATGCATATTTAAATTGAAAATTACAAAATTCCTATATAGTTGGTTATAAGTTGATCTAAAAATTATTTGAAACAAACATTTAATTATATTATACGAAGATATATTAAAAGTAACGAGCTAGAAATATTTTAGAAATCAATGCTACATATACATTTTTTTTATTCTAAATAATCAACTAAAATACTATATTAATTTTTAAAAGATAAAAAATAATTAAATTTTAAGAAAAAATATATATGCCTAGCTAAAAGTTTTACTATAAATTATTTATTACAAAATACTCTACTAAAATGATTTTTAGAAAGAAAAAAATAATTAATTGTTGAGCTTATTAGTATAGGGTAATAAAAATTCTATTTTGTCAAGTTCATGGTACCATTCTGCACCCTTAAAAGTTAAGGGTACTAGATAATTCACTTTGTCAAGTTCAGGGTACTACTATGTGTTTTGGCCTTTAGAAAATGTGCTTTAGTCTTCGTAAATATTACTTTACATTCTAGCAAAAATCATGTATTTGCAAAATGATTATCCTTTTGTCGCTTTTATTTAACATACCATATTTAAAAAAAATCAAATTCCATTTTCCTTTAATTTCTAAAAAAATTACTCACTCTCTTCGCTCATATAATGTCCATTTTTGACTTTTTGAATTCTTTTTTCATAAACTTTGACCGTAAATATTTTTCTTTATGTTATATAATGCTTACTGAAAATTATACCAATGAAAAATACATTCGAAACTCTATCCATTCATATATTTTGCATTGAGTATCATATAACATAAGAAGAAATAATTAAGGTCAAAGTTGAAGAAAAAAGACTTTTAAAAGTAAAAAATGGACATTTAATATGGGACGGAGGGAGTAATAATTTAGAAAATGTGTTATAATCTTTTTAAATATTACTTTACATTCTGGCCAAAATCATGTCAGCATAGCTGGTTTTGTTAAGTTTGTTGTGTTGCAAACTCAAATGTATTTAATGTCTTGAGATAAGAATTTATGACATCAAGAAGATTTAATATGATATATTTGCATATTAAAGACAAAATCTATACTACATATAAAACATTTTGGCTCAAATGCTTAAAACTGAATTTCTTAATCAATTAATGCTTCAAACGCATATAACAGTTGTACACGCATATAACAGTTGTGCGCATACACATATTATGGAAAAATTTTAATACCATTAATGGTGATTGCTAATTTGGTCAAATGTTGAATTATTGAAAGTTAAAAAGTAAAATTGTTCGAGTCCATTATAAACTCATCTTTATATCTCATTTTCTCATTCGCTTTCTCTTAAAAAAACACACTAACACCACAATCCATCTCTCTCTTAAAAAAACACAACACCACCGTCGGCTGCCACCACTACTGGACCTGCTGTCGCCGTTGTTGGTTAGTCGGAATATGTGTGTTTTATATTTAAAGTTTGTTAATATTTATTATAAAGTTTATTTTGTAAACTTTATTATTTTTGAGTTTTGTTTATAGATGTATGTTTCTTTTAAGTTTTAAAGGTTTTATTATATATAAATCTTTATATTTGTTTATGTTATAACATTTTTTACAGGTGCCGTCGGAATCTTTGCTCGTCTGAATCTTTGATCGCCGGAATCTTTGCTCGCCGAAATTATTGGCTCACCGGAATCTTTGGACACAGTCTTGCCGGCATTTATGTTGAACCCGCTGCATTGCCGGAATCCTCTATGGTTCTCTTAAAAAATTTGTTTATAAACATTTTTGTATAAATTTAACCTGAAAATTTTATTTGTTGTAAATTTATATTCTGAATAGATTGTTTTGTTGCCCTTATAAGTTTATTATTATGAATTTTGTTACCTAAAATTTGTTGTACACTTTGTTTATAATTTGTTTTCTTATATAATTTTGTTGAATTTTTCTTAATAATGTTGTAGTTGGTTGGCATTTAAATTATGTCTATATTTTGTTAGAAGTGTTGTCATTTTATTGTGTAAATGTTGAAAACTGTGTTTATTTACTCGAATATCTATTTGAATATTTATTCGTAATTAGTTCATAATCACTTGAAATCGTGAATATTGATCATCAACTTTGAATTTTGGTGTGATATGAATTTGAATTATTTGAAATATTAAATGAGTGAAAAACTAATTTATTTTAAGAAGCTATTTAATCAATAAAATACATAGCTGAACGATTGAAAGATATGGTAGTAAGTTGAATTTTGTTCATTGAAATGATAATAAAGTGTGACAAATTTGTATTTATTATGTTTCTATTTTTTATTTTGGTATATTTTGTATGATCATTAAGTAGTAAAAATGCATTTATTATGATTGAAACATATATTATTTTGAAAGTCTTATTTTACTAACAATTTATTTTGATTGAAACATGCGAAAGGTAACTTAATAATGTTACTATAATTCCTCGAGATTTTAATTACACATCGATTACTGTTTCATGTTACATGCGTTTGCAATTATATTTTGATCTTTTCACGTTCTATTTTGAATGTTACACGAAACACTTACCATAATAACGTATATCGTTAATTATCTGCCGCTAGAAATATCAGCAGCTATGCGCGGGTATTCGTCTAGTATATAAAATCAGTTGATGTTGTGCCTGCTAAAAGGAAAATGATCCTCTAAAGTTATGGTCAAACATGATTGATCATGTTAAGTTTATTGTGAGTGAAAATAAATAAGTGGGCTCATGATTTTTATTAAAAGAAAAAGTTTTATACAATTAACTAATTTGTGATTGGTGAACATGATGTATCATGTTTGACTCAACTTTAGAAGATTCTAATCCCTGCTAAAATCTTAAAATTAGTCACAAATGGTCTTAACACAAATTAACAAAATGAAAGCATAGTAAACATTCATGGTAATGCATAAAACAAACCTGGTTAAGGTTTTGAGGTTGAGTCGAAGGTGTCCAGTCACCATGGAAAAATCGATCTCTTTCATCATTGTTATGTTCTTCAACCGAGTTTGCTAGAGACCTGTATCTCTTTCCCTTTTTTGAGATAGTGAATGAAACACCCATGTCGTCAAAGGATAATATGTTATAATTAAAGAACTCACAAAAACTTAACCTTGTGTGTATGCCATGATAATTTTTTTTGAATAGTAGAATTGTGACAACCGTGATTTGAGCAGGTTAATTTATACTTTTAAAAATGTGCTTAAAGTTTCCAATTTATGTGTTTTAGTGTTGTGCTATGTGATTAATGTGTGGCTCAAGTGGTTTTAAGTAAATTGCTTAATAAAATCATTTTGAGGTGTTTGGGCATCTCATTTTGAGTGTGTTTGAGTTTGGTATTAAGTATTCCATTTGTTCACGTTTGGTGATAATGGAAAGGAATGACGTATTGCATGTAATGCTACGTCAATAGTTGGATGATTAAGTGTTAAGCGTTTATGAGAAATGTGGTATTTTAGAAATGAAATAAGTGAGTGAAATATAGAGATTTGTTGCAAACTTTCTAAAAATAAAAGATGGTTTGGTAAAATGAAAGTTATATTTAGAAAATTTAGTAAGTAGCGTTTAAGTAAAAAGTTTTAATCAAATTAGCTTAGTTTTTTATAAAAACTTAAGAAAATGAGATAAATTAGTTAATTAATAATTTATTAAAAATAAAATAAAAAATATATATATATTTAGGGGGGGGGGGGTCCGGTTTGGTTTAAAAAGAAAGAAAAAAAATATTTTTTTCTACTAAAACTAAGTTTGGGTTGGACTAGGACTTAGGATATAAATTTAAAAACTCAACTTGGCCCATTCTTTTCTTCCCTCTCCCTTTTGCCGTACGATTTCCCCTCCCCCAAAACTCTAAGAAGTTGATTTTCACTTGTGGATCAAAGAACATTCAAGAGTTGTGGTTTAGGTGATAATCATCAAGGTAAGCGTGTTCATCCTAGTTTAAATAAAGCATTCATGTAACAAAAATAAATGATGGATTCTAGGATTTCATAAAATTCAAAATATTAATGATTTTTAATGAAATATAATGATAGGGTTTATTAGGGTCATGTTTCATGCTATAGGTTAGGTTTAGATAAAGCGTTAAAACTTGATTTAGGGTTGAGCAGAATTTTGGGTCGTGTTCAACGACTGATATCTAGATGATAAAAACGTGTATTGATATGTTTCTTGAGCCTATGAATAAGCCAAAAGAGTCTACTTTCCAGAAAATCCGGCCTTGAAAGTTTTTAAGGTCGGGAAGTCATTCAAATGTTGGTTACACTAAACGTTGTCAGATCATAAAACGGGTCAGATTCAGGTCAGGTTTTGTGAGGGTAAAACCTATACTTAAAGTGGAATTAAGCTTAGCCTTTCTACAGTAGTTAAGTTCCATATGTCTAAGGGGAAAACCTGATACAAATTAACCACTGCAAAGCAAGACAACGTATGGTAGTATAAGAGTGATAAAAATAGGTGTGTGCAAACAGAACAGAATTCGGGCCCAGTTTTTGAAGTTTATGATTTATTTAAGGTAGTTACACATGTAAATAATACTTGGAAATCACAAGGTAGTTAATATACTCATAAATGAAATGGGTGATTTTTGATATAAATTATGAGGGTCATTAAGTAAGGGTTTCGAGCACGTAAAGAGACACTAAAATTCTGCAATTCTGTGTTAATGGTACTGTGGCCTAGCGGGCAGGAAGGTTACTTTGAGAGTATCCATGGCCTGGGCTAAGGGGGTATAACCACAAGGACATTGGTGCGATATAGGACGTCTTGTAGTCATTTGCCGGTTATTTGTATGATTGATTGGATTTGCATGTTAGCCTGTATGGTAGTTCATTTATTGTCCTGCAATATTTTCTTTATTATCACAGTAATTTACAATTGGATTTGATTTTCGTATCTTTAAAACCTATGACTCTCACCAACTTTATGTTGACATTTTAAGCATCATTTTTAGGTACTCATGTTGAGGATGTTGATGTTAGGAAGAGTAGCTAGTGAGACCGTAGGCTTGCATGCAGAGTCATTCTCCTAGAGATTTTATTTATGTCTTTTGAATTGTTTGCTAGTTGATTGTTCATGGGATGTTTAGACTTTTGGATTATGTTTTCTTGTGGTATGACTTTGCTATCGTAATGCAAGACTCCTTTATCTTATGTTAGATATTGTCATGACACATTATATCTCATTTGTTTATCTATTTCATTTAGTTCTCTCTATTGTTGACACCATTGTGTTGTGATGATATCCATGATGTTACGCCTCGTGTTTTCGCCTAGGCGGGGTGTGACCGATTGGTATCAGAGCCTTTGGTTATAGAGAAGTAGGTGGTTGAGCCTAGACTATAACCTAAAGGTCCTTCATGTAGATGCATTTAGGGCTTAAGTATTTGATGCTATGACTGCTATATTTCCCCTCTATTTTTGCATAGCTTATATATCTTGTATTTTACTAAGTTGTCATTGAGTTATTTTGTCTACCCTTATCTGGTATGATATGCATCACTTTATTAGTATTTTAGCCATGTTTTCCCCCCACCCGTAAGAAGTCTCGTTGGGGAACCGTTTTCCCAACTGGACTTAAGCGTTATAAGGATCCATAAGAGGAGCCTCTTGTGGAACCGAAGGAGATAGGATAATTGATCGTTTGTCGGATACGCGTAGTAGGGCTGGACCCGCAGAGTCAGGTGATTCTTGCGGAGGCAAAGTCAAACCCAAGCGAGGCCCAACATAAGTTTATCCCGTCCTTTACCTCGTCATGTTGTTATTGATTATTTCTTTCGGATATTTCGTATTTTGGGAGTTGTTGCGAGATTTTTGTTCTTTTATGTCGTTTCGATTTTATTTTGATATAAGTAAGTAGTTAATTGATGGAGCATCCTTTATGTGTTAAGTTGGAGTGGTTTAAGATGTGCAATGTGGTATATGTGAATTATGATTGAAATGGGTAATCTTGGAAGTAAGTACACGTGTGAAAGGAGGAACTTATAATTATGGTGGCCAACATAATTATAAAGGCATCACACACTAACCTTTGACCAGATTGCATTTAATTTGTGTTTGGACGTAAGGTGGTAGTGAAATAATATTTTTCTTTTGATATGTGATTCATGATAAAGAAGGTGGTATGGTAGAGAAAATTATCAATTAACCCTAATTGGAGGATAATGTTCGAGTTGTGTTGATATAGATTGTTAAGATTTTCCCTTCTATCTAGTATTGCGGATACCTAGAATTGCTATTATAGAGGTTCTCGTTTTCCGAGGATAGACCTCGTATGTTTCGGATTACCTAAGTCTAAGCTTAGCAATCTCTTCAATCGTACTTTGTTATTAAGGATACCTGATTTATCCCATTCTTTCTACGTCTTGATGTATATTGGTTTTCGATATACACTTTCGGATATACGAGTTTCGTTTAGTTCTTTCGTTGCATTGATTTACTCGGATGAGAATCCAAACGTTTCTTTCAAGCACTAATTGTTCATAACATATTAGTATGTATCATTACTACCATTGATTGGTATATCCCTATGGTTTCGTACCCGTTTTGACGACGGTGTTTTTAGTATCGTGCTTTTAGGTCATGCTTTGTCGAAATCGTTATTTGGATACGACCTTAACGTTATTCTTTTTTGGGTACGTAAACGTTTTGCCTGAGTTATCTGTACGAGTTCGTTTGATTTTATTGAGTATAGGTTCCTGTAATATTCTTACCCCCTCGTTTTCAAACAATAGAATTGTGTTAGAGTCTGTACGGTGTTTTACGATCAAAAAAACCCTTTTGAAGAATATTTTGGTGATGTTTGGCGAAAACTGTGTTTAAAATGATCGTTGTGAATAGAACATGTTTAAGTGGCTTATACAATTAAGTTATGAAAATTGTCGTGTGGTTATTAAATTTTAAATTTTATTATGAAAAGTAGGTTTAAAATTATTCATGGTAGTAAGATGCGATACACCATTAGATAACTATCTCTAGATTTTTATGACAACCTTGATTAAAATGAATTTTACAAAGATTAGACTTTAGACATTTTTTTTAAAATGATTTTTATATTTAAAACGACTTTCTTTATTTTAAATTGATTTTTTTATTAAAACATTATTTAATTGGTTCTTTCGAGTAAAGTCGATTGTAGGTATAAGAATTTCGTCTTTCGTATTTATAAGTTCTGGTGCGTACTAATTTTCGTTATATGTTTCTTTTGTCGTGGTACGCCTGTTGATTTTTTTAGTTTGCGTTTTCACTCGGTACATATATGTATCCTTTCTTTCAAAGGATTCTTATGTCATTAGATCCACGTCTATTTGCATATGTGGAATCCCCCATATGTATTCTAGCCGTGATTCAATATTTGTTCGTTATCCTATTCGATAATTCGTAATCCTTAGGATTTGTTGATACCGTCAGGTCGTGGAAGCTTTGGTGTGATTGTGGGAATGGGCCGATTATCCAAGAATAAGGTCGTGATAGTATGTCACGAAAAGGTGGTTAGGATATCGTTGGAAGGTGATGAGATACTTCGGGTTTAAGGTGAACGTACTCAAGGAGCCGCGAAAACCTTATTGAACACGAAGGTAGATGAACCGAAAGTGAGTGATACTTCCGTCGTACAAGATTTTGTTTATATGTTCCGAAAGACTTGTCGATGACCACCGCAACGACAAGTTGAGTTCCGCATAGATTTAGTTCCTGGAGCGACGCCGTTTTTATATGTAGATTATTGTAATTGATTGTTTTGTTCTATAAATTATATTTTATTTTTTATTGAATTTATTTTTTATTATATTTTTATTTTATCCTCTTTGTGATTTTTATATTTATTTTGTGAACTCGTAGTTTTGTTTTTGTTATTATGTATTTTTATTTATAATATATGTTTGTGTATGATGTTTTTTTTGTTTATAATTTTTTAATTTGATTATTTTTTTATGATACTTTTTGAATACTTCTACAATATGGAATGTTTGATGCTTAATGGTATTTTATTTTTATTTTTATTTATATGATTTATTTTGTTTTATTTGATATGTGTTATAATTTTTTTATTTTAGAGTTGTTATTTATATTATTATGTTCAAATAATATGTTTTCATTATATTTTTATTTGTAAATTTAATATAAAATGAATGTTTTTTACTTCATTTTTATTGTTTCTTAATTTATTAAATTATATATATATGTTATGATGATCTTATTTTGTGATTATAATATTTATCACTTTTAATTTTATTTTGTATTTACTATATAAAAATATTATGTTTTATATTATTATAACTTTTTTTATATTACTCTTATAAATATTTTGTATTTTTATTATTATTTTTTATTTTATCAATTCTATTTTGAAATTTATCATCTTTTGATTTTGATTAGAAATATGATTTATGTTAATATTTTTTTTTATATTGTTTTGTTATTTTTTATATGATTTAATTTTTATGTTTGTTATTGTGATAATGTGATTATTTTGAGTTGATGATTATAAAATTTTTTTATATTATGATTTACTTTCTATTATTTCTATGTTATTGTTGTTTGATTATTTGTTTTATATATATATTTTTTATCTTTGTTCATAGTTATTGGTAATTTTATTATTGATTTAATATGTCTTTAGTTTTGTTATCTTATTTTTTGAATGTTATTTTATATTTTATTTATTTATTTGTCTTTTATTATTATTATTCATTTTAATTTTTGTTTTTTATTTATTTGTAAAATTTGTTATATTTTGTTTGGTGATAATTTTTTTGTTATTATATAATTCTATTATTTTTTTTTTATTTTTTATGTATATTTTATATGTTTTTTTCGCGATGATTATCTTATTGATGAATTTTTGATTTGATTATTTATCTTTTTTGTTTGTGTTGTTGTATATTATTTTTTATGAATTTTTTATTTTATTTTAATGATTGATTTTAGAAAAATCTTTTTATTTATTTATAATAATGTTTTGTTTTACATTGTATGTTGTTTTTATATATTTATTATTATTATTTTTATTGTTTTATATTATTTGTATTTATATATTGTTTTTATTATTTATTTAAAATGATATTATAAATTGATAATTATTGTTATGTGTACTTATGTTTGTTTTATTTTTCATATTTGGGTTATTTATCACTGTTATATGTTTTGTTTTTATGTTATATGTGTGAGAGTAGGATAGTAGAGGAGAGAGAGAGTTATTTTTGAAATTTTATATTTTTTATTGATTTTATATGTTATATTTGTTTGTTGAATTGATTTTAATTGTATTTTCTTATTTTTATTTTGTTATATATATCTTAATGTCTTTTACTTCTTTTTATATTGTTATAATTTTATATTTATATTAAATTTTTTTTTTTATTTCACTAAAATTTTTTATAGTTAATTTGATTTATTTGTATTATATATATTACATTGATTTTTTATTTTTATATTTATTTTTATTTCTTTTTAGTTACTTGGTATTTATTATTTATTTAATATTGTTTTTTTGATGATTTTATTTTTATTATTCATTGATTCTTATTTGAATGTTATTACTATTAACTTGAAAAAATTTTTTTTTCTTTAGTATTAGTTATTTTTTTTGGTTTACTATGTCAATTCTTTTTTATTTTTTTTTATTTATTTATTTTTGTTTATTTATTTTTTACATTTTTTCTTTTGATTTTTTAAGTTTTACTATATTTGTTATATTTGTTAATATCTGACTATGACATATGAATAATTGACATTAATTTTTTTTTTATTGTTTGTTATATATTTTTTTTTTATTTTATTTTTTTTAATATATTTTTTATTATTTTTTTTTGTTTTTTTTTTATTGATTAATTATATTTTGTTGGTTTTAGCTTAATTCTTTTTGTAATTTATTTTGAAATTGTTTGGATTATGAATTTAATATGTTTTTTATTTTTATTGATTTATTTTACATTAGATATTGTGTATTTATTTTATGTCTTTTTTTTTTATTTTTAAATTTTTTTTTATGGATATTATATTATATTTAAATAATTAAGATTTTTTTTGAATATACCTTTTTAATTTATTCCTAGATTTTGTTTTTTTTTTTTTCAATTAATATGTTTTTTTTGTTTTTATTGATTTGTTTATTATAAATTCATAATTGATTATATTATATATAACATATAACTTTTTTGTTATTATATAATTTATTTGTTATTTTTTTTTTTTTATTAATGTTAATATGATTTGTTATTTATTGTTTTTTTTAGTTGTATTATTTATTATGTTTGAATTATAATTTTGATTTATATGAATATTTTTTAATCTTTATGCATTTGTTTTGTTTGATGTTTTATTATTTGATATATATTGATCGATTTATATTGAAATTTTGCTTTTTGTTGCTTTGTTTTATTTATATTGTTATTAATTTATATTTTTAATTTTTTGACATTTATATTACATAAAATTGTATGATTTTATTTTGTGATTTACATTTTTTTATTTTAATGATTGTTTGATTTTAATATAATATAAATTTATTTGATTTTTAATGTTTTATCACTTGTTATATTTTGCTTTATTCTCATTTTTTTTTATTTATATATTTGATGTTCTATATATATTTAGTATATTTTGTTGATTATAATTTATTTCTCTTGAGTTTATATATATTTTCTAACTATTTTGAAATTAGTTTTTTGTGTCTATAATTTGTTATTATATTTATATTTTTTTTATTATATTTTATGATTTAAATGATTTTATGATATATATTATATGATTTCTATAATGTGTTTTATTATTTTTATATTTTCATTTTGATAAATATATCTCTTCTTTATTATTGTATTTGATATTTCTTATATTGATACTTGTATGTATTTTCTTTATTACTATTTTTTTAATTGATTTGTGATGTAATTTTGATTTGTATTCTTTTTTTGGTTTGTATTTGAATAAAATATTTATTATTTAATGTTTAATGTTTTGATTTTAGTTTGCTTTTAAAAATAAATAGATGTAAAATTATAATAGCTATTGATTTTTTGCTTTTTTTAATAATTGTGTGTATTTTTTATGTTTATATATTTGATTATATGTGATTTATCTGTTTTGTATGCTTTTTTTCGTAATTTTTTTTTGTATTTGTTTATGACATATTTTTATGATTTTTTTGAATCTATGTATTTTTTTTTTATTTTGTTTTATTATTAAAATTATAATTTTATGATAAACTTGTTTGTAATTGTCTTGGGGAATCTTTTCTTTTTTTTTATTGATGATTACATTTTGAATTTACTTGTTTTTTTTTTGATTGTGTATTGTATTTTTTTCGTTATTAGTTATATTTATATGATTAATTTTTTATATATTGTTGTATTTATTATTGATTATAAATTTTTTTGGATGTATTAATTTGTTAATTTAATTTTGAATATATTTGTAATTTTGTTGATTATTTTACTATAATTGTCTATTGTGTTGTATATGTTATTGAAAATGATGTAAATCGCTTATTTTTATATTTAGTTTTGTAATTTTACTTCTTTGTTTTGTTTTCCTTTGTTTTATGTTTTTTTTTATTTTTTTTTTTTTGGTTTGTTTTATGCTATTGTTTAATTATCACTAATGTTTATTTTTCTTTAATATGTTACATGTTATTATAATATTTGATATTTTTATATTTGTTGTAATATGATGTATTATTATATTTATTTAATAATGTGATGGATTTTATTATTATTTTTTATTTCTTGATTTTTTATAATTTTTTGTTTTTTGTTATTATTTTTTAATCTTCCTATTTGTGAATATGTTGTTTTATTGTGATGATTAATGCTATAACATAATGTAGAATTTCATATGTCTTCTTATATTTGTATTTTTTTTTATTGATTGAATATATTTCTATTAATTTGATTTACATTTATTTTCTTATTTTTTTTTGATTATGCTATATTTGATTTTGTAATATGTTTATAACTATTTTTATTTAATTGTTATATTATTATTGAATTTACTTGCATTAATATATGTATTGTGTTTATTTGTATCTTTTAATTTTTTATTTATGAATTAATTATATCATATATGTTTTATTCATATTAATTTTTTAGACATTTATTTTAATTTTATATCATTGCAATATTTGATTATGTTATTAATATATATTTTTTAATTTTTATATTCTGTGTATATATTTATTGTTTAATTTATTTTTATACTTTGTATTATATTGTTTTTATTTATTGGTATGTTATGATATTTATTTATGGTTTATTTTATTTTTTTCAGATATATATTTATTTATGATTCTTGTATTTGTATTTTTATAATCAGATGTTTAAGATATGATTTAATTTATTTATGATATTTTTTTATTTGTTTATGTTATTTTTTATTTTCATATGATTTCTTATGTTTTTTATTTTATGAAATTATTGAGTTAATGTATATTTCAAATATGAATATAAATTAATTATTTTTTGATCTTTATTTAATGTATTTGTGAATAATTGGTATTTATTTTATATTTTTTTTTTTATTAATTGATTTTTTCTATGATTAATTATGTTCATTTTTTAATTATTTTTGTTTTTTTTATTGTTTTTATTGATTTATTTATGATATTTTTTATTTATTTTGATATTTGTAAGTATTTGAATTGTTTTTTGATTGTTTTATTGGATAATATTATATTGAAATATTTTTAATTTTTTGAGAATTTTTTACGATGAAAATTTATGATCTGTTTTTTTTAATATTTTATTATAATTATATTATTATTTATATGTTTATTGTTGTCATATGTTTTTTTTATTTATTATGTTATGTTAAGGTATTAATATATTGTTTGTTTTACTAATAAATATTTATTATAATTTTAGTAATATTTTATAATTTTTTTGTATAAATTTATTTTATTTGTATCAATTGATTAATTCTTTACATTTAATTGAGTTAATTTTATTTATCTAATGATTTTATTTATTTTTTTTTTATTGTAATATTTGATATTTATGTTTTATATAAAATTTATTATGTTTTTTTTTTTTTTTTTTTATGTCATTCTAATATATTTTATTCTTATATGTTTTATATGTATATTTATTTTATTGTATTTTAACTAAGATTATTTAAATTGTGTTTGTTGATATCATTTGTGTGTATTATATGATATATATTCGTTTTTTATAGAGCTTTTAATTATTTATCTTGTAATTTTTCTTGAATTTCTATATAATTTTTATGAGATATTGTGTTAAATTACTAGAGTTTTTTTTTTTTTTTGTTTTTAATTGTTGTTTAATTTTATTATTATTTTTAATTTATATTTTCTTATTTTGATTTTTTATCACTTTTTGTATTAATTATACCTTTTTGATATATTATTTTATATAAGTTATTTTTCTATAATATCTATGATTTGTTTTGTGAACACATAAACTCGATATCCAAAACAGGTCAATGTTCACCAATAATCTATTCTTCACCTTGATGCCAGCTATCATCACGGACTTCCTACTCAAAGCATCTAAGCCCTATAACATTTCGCTTTTCCCCGGATGGTACTGATGTTGTGTTTGTTGTTCATAATCCTTTAGTAAACTCCAACAAAGTATCTGGTCTCATAATTCAATTCTCGTGATGTGAAAAATTTATTTGAGACTCTTTCTTGATACGGTTAAATAATTTCACATGATTCGCCATAAAAGATAGTGTTCTCCAAATTTTGAGTGAGCGAAGACAAACGGTGCTAATTACAGATCATGAGTTGGATAGTTAACATCATAGGGCTTTCAAGTTGTCGTAAGAAAGAGACATAGGACAATCACATTCCCATGCTGCCATGGTTCACACCAAGAACTTTTAGAAGCCTTCACTGTAATTCTAAAATCCACCTGAAACTGATGGAAGTAGTAAGATTAAGGCGAGGAAACCAAACGTTGCTTAAGCTCTTCAAAGCTCTTTTCTCGCTCTTCATCTCCTACAAACTTCACACCTTTTCGCATAAGCTTGGTTATGGGGTAGGCTAATCGTGAGGAAAACCCTCTAAGAATTGCACTGGTAATAACCTGTATCCAAGAAAGAAAACTCGTACTTCGGACAACTACGTCGGTCTTGGCATTTGGTGATAGCCTCAACTTCGCCGGATCCATAGTACTTACTCTGCTGTAACAATGTGACCAGAAAAATTCCACATTACTCACCAAACATTCGCACTTGGAATACTTGGCATATAATTTCTATTGTCGTAAATCTGGAGAACAGTGCGGAGTGCTTACTCGTGTTCTTCTTTAGACTTAGGAGAAGCCAGAATATCATCAATGTACCGATGATCGAACTTGTCCAAGGAATTCATGAAAAAACTCGGTCATCAAGTCCATAAATACAGCTGGAGCATTCGTCGAGACCAAAAGGACATAACCAAGAAATTCATAATGACCAATAAAGTCGGTGCAGAAAAGCCAGTCTTGGAAAATGTCTGCTCTTTCACTCGCACTGAATGTAAACCAGATCGTAATCAATCTTGGAAAATGTTTGCGACCTGAGCTGATCAATAAATCATCGATACGTGGAAGGGGATAACGTTTACGAATTGGTGATCTGGTTCTATTCACGGTAGTCGATAATAATTATCATGCTACGTCCTTCTTATGACAAACGGAACGGTGCACCCCATGGCGATACACTCGGGCGAATAAAACCTCGCTCCAACAACTCCTGTAACTGATCCTTCAACTCTTTTAACTCAATCGGTGCCATGCGATACAGGAGTTTTGAGATAGCTCGATTCGGGAATAAGCTAAATGTTAAATCAAACATCGCTGAATAGGAGGTATACCTGGAATTTCTTCCGGGAAATACGTCATGAACAATTCGGAAAACAATCGGTGATCATGAATAGAAGAAACGTCAGAAGTCGTGTCATGAATGGTAGCCAGAAAACCTTCACAGCCATGCGATAGTAAGGTACGTGCTTTTAAAGCGGAAATGATCTTCATAGGTTTTCCCGGTAATGAACCATGATAAATAAATTCAGGAGCATGAATATCGCCGAATATAACACGACGGGAATGACAGTCAATCGTAGCACGGTGTGCTGCTAACCAGTCTATACCCAGGATTTATGTTCATAATTCACCACATATCCAAGGAAGGCATTAACTGAAGAATCTTGTCATCACACTGTAGAGGAAGATCTCTATATACAGGGTTACGTGCGGAGTCTTTCATGGGCCGCTGGATATACATTAATACTTATGGTCACGTATTTAGGTGTCATAGTAAAACATGAAGAAAACTTGGTACGATATCATTTGACATGTGTCGCATCCCGTATCAAATAAACAAATACACTGCACGTCCTAATATAAATAATGCACCAATTGATGGTAACTGAAGTAATTGGCGGACTGATCTCTGGTAAGTGCAAAGACACGGCATGATGCGTTGGCTTTCTTGTCAGATGACCCAGTCGAACTAGCACCAGTGTTCTTCTTGCAGTCCCGCTGAAGTTGACAGCCTGGCCTCATTTGATAGCAATAGTACCTAGCAGCACGACGACAACTATCCTGGATGTATACGTCAACATGTGGTGCAATAACAGCGTGAGTATAACCCTCAGAGGGTACCCTGGACTGTGGGAACCTTGATTCAATGATAGATCGTGAGACATGATCTTTGAGACATATAGAGTAATAAAAACTTGTTATTTCACAATATTTTAAACCAGAGTTGGTAGATCTCGGTGGGATTGATGACCTCTGTTCCTTTGGTCGCGTCAGCACAGGAATTCCTTGTTTACCATGTGTGATCTTAGATTCATATCATATAGCAGTTAAAGTACAGGATAACGATTATAGATTCTGAACTGTGTATGTCTACGAGAGTAGTGGTTGTTATTGTTGTTACGGTAGTTACCACACGCCCTGCCTGTCAGACTCCGACGGTCATTTTTCTGATCGTGACTCGATAATTATTTCAGTTGAGTGTCCCGACTGATAGCGGTCTCCACTCTTATGCCTCTTGTTTCTGAACGTTCGGACCTAATACATAGTTCATCCCGGTCACGTAGGATCTCTATGTTGCGATGCAGCATCGCAACTCTGAGCAACGTCTGTAAAACTGTTTTACCACATGTCATGGTCAAGGATTTGACTTATGAAGACCCAAACGGAAAGTTCTTAGCCTGCTCTTTGCACTTTGCTTTGTACCAGCAGCTGTTCCAAGAAATCCAGCTAGGCGGAGGAAAAGGGGAAACGCTGCATGTGTACTCAGTTTATTTCCTCTCGCCTTTGGCGGGATAGGAATGGGACTCTCTATTTCAAGCGCATCTTGTCGCTCGTGGGAAAAACTGAGAAAGAACAGCTCTTTGAAAGCTGCCCTAGTCAAAGTAAGGACCTACGCATCTCCTCCTTTGGCCTGCTTATAGGCCTTCCACCAGGCCAACGCGTCACCCTCGAACTTATACACAGCCAATCTGGTCTTAAAAGCATCATTACAATCCATCACGTCGAAGATCTTCTTTCTTTGGGAAGATCATTTCTCTGCATCTGAGAGGGGGCTACTGGCCTTCTCGACTACGTAACGGGGTTCTGCTTATTGAAGCGCTAAAAGCAGTATGAATAGTGACTGGTGGTAGGGATTACTACCCGAAGTTACAGCACCAGTGCAGTACTCTTCGCGAACCTGCTCGCGAATCTATGGGAGCATGGCATCTACGGCTGCCTGAACGGCCGCAGCGAGTTCAGCATCGGTACGATGGTGCTTCACACTGGACATTTGCAAAAAGGGTTTAATGATTAAACTGTTAAAAGGTCAAAACGCGACAGAGAATAAAGGCGATTGAAGGAACCTAAATCTACACAATCACTCACAGGTCAAGTTTTAGGACGCCTACAGGTCGAAACCTTTATGCTTCTGATACCATAATTGTTAACGTCCCACTCCGGAAGGAGGCCGAAAGTCTAATCATGGTGTCATATCAAAGCATAATAAAGCATTAATGTATAAATGATAACATAGCGACAAAGTGGAAAGCCGAATAACATCGGCTCCCATTTGAGATCAACATGAATAACGTAAGGAAGTCTAAGGACGAAACATGTGTCCAAGATTGTATAGCACATCAAAAGTCTGCGATATAAAGAAAAGGAAGTAAATAGGTCACTTCATATGCACACACCTTTCTATCATGCCCAATCTCCGCTTAGGCAGTAACTTTCTATTTTTAGTAACTTTCTATTTTTAGTAACTTTCTATAATTAGCATGATTCCTTGATTAGTACGTTCCATGATTAACATATTCCATGATTAGTATGTTTCATGATTAGTATTCTTGTTATATTGGGTACTTTCCAAAAATAGCAGCTTCTAATTATAGTAAGTTTTCAAAAATAGACTTTCCTTAATTAACTTTCCATAAATGATAACTTTCCTGATTTAATAAGTTCCCATAATTAAACTTTCCAAAAATAGACTTTCTAAAAATAGACCTTCCAAAAATAGCAGGTTTCTATATATAGCAAGTTTCCATAAATAGCATGTTTCTATAAATAGCAGGTTTCTATAAATAGTAAGGTTTACATAAATAATATCAAAATGACATTTTCTACCCCCCAACTTATTTTATACAGAATATATTAAATATAATAACATGTCTAAAACAGACCCCATAGTTTCAGAAATTACAAAACAAGTCCTTATACTTTTAAATAGCAAATCGGGTAACAATTAAATCACTAAAACCCTAATTGAATTTTTCCCAAGCACAAACATAATTATTTCCCAATCATTGGCATTAATTACACCTGGACAAAATAGTAAAACCCTAACCCTAATTCATTTTAACCATTTTCTTTCCTTTTTCCCTTATTTTCGAAATCGGTAAACACAAATAAATCTCCAATAATTATTCGAATCATTTCTAAATTTTTCCAACATTTTATCTGAGTTATATGAGATATAAGAAACCCTAGAAAAATATAAAATCGGATGTACAAATAGTTTTTAAGCCGATTTCATAATTAACTAAAAATTAGGGTTTCGAATATGATTTGATTTATAAAATCAAAATAAAATGCATGAACATTTTTCTTATGCATAGATCGAACTTATAGGATGAAAAGTGAGTTGTAAAAATACCTTGGATGATCCTTAGTGATTTTATGAATTT
Source organism: Tanacetum coccineum (assembly GCA_026074375.1). Classification (NCBI taxonomy): domain Eukaryota; kingdom Viridiplantae; phylum Streptophyta; class Magnoliopsida; order Asterales; family Asteraceae; genus Tanacetum; species Tanacetum coccineum. The sequence continues at coordinate 33,365 of BQNB010013693.1, forward strand.
ATGAACCCGGTTGCTTATTCGAACCCAAAACCAATACCAAAATCGAACAAAGCCTTATAAAATCTTCCCACTATTTTTCCCACACTCCTTGACCTTCAAATCACCCAAGAAAAATCGTGCAAGCCTTGGAAAAAATCTTGTGCCGTCACTTTTGGATTTTTAGGGTTTCGGTGGTTTTTAGTTTTAGAGTTTTACAAATTAAAAATGCTTAAGGAATATAATAAGGTATTTAGGCCGAAATATTGGGCTTTTAAAATGACTAAAATCTGATTTCTAATTTACCAATATTTATTTTGCCATTATCCTAATTTATCTTATTTAATTTGTAATGTATACTTATATAAATATTAATTAATTCGGCATAATTATATATAAATAATTATTAATTATTTTTCTTGTATAACATAAGGTATTTTATTCTTACATAAATTTTCATAATTGCCATATATTGTATTTTCATAATTTCTAACATTTAAATGAATTTTATATAAGCTTTTATGAATTTTTCTTGCATTAGGGGTATTTTAGTAATTTTACACTTGTTGAGATCTTTAGGTTTTACAATTGTGTTCTAAAATACTTTTAAAGAGTAGGTAAAATGACCCCTCATATTGTTATTGTCTAGATAGAAAAGCCCATTTGCTTGAGGACAAGCAAATCTCAAGTGTAGGGGTATTTGTTGAGGTGTCATTTTAAACACTTTTTTGGGGTCGTTTAACCACCTAAATCGTGTGTTTATGCCATAATAGGTACTTAATCGTTCCTTTTCAGGTATTTAGCATTTGGAAGGCATTTGGAGGAAATACACGTGACTTGGGCTCATTTGGAGAAGAAACAGACAAGACTACGGACCTACACCAACATTGCTCAAGAGTTTCTCCTCAGAAGGTGGAGACAGCGTCACAGATTACACGTGACACCGTCACAAATCCTACCACGACGGCGTCACAAGATATCACGACGGCGTCAGCCCGCACGATCCAGCCCATTATCTAGAATATTCTTGTCATGACGGCTTCACGATTAAAACGCGACGCCGTCGCAGCGATTTTCCTATAAATACAAATCCGATTTTAGGGTTTTAAGTGTGTAACTTTAGAATAAAAAGAGGGTACGAACCCTAGTTCGTTTAACAGCTATTAGGGACGATTTTAGGGCCTCAAAACCTTATTGTACTTCCTTTAATGCATGTTCTAATCAAGTAAGACTTATTCAATCATTCAATATGTCTTGTTTTGTGATTCTTATCTGTTCTTGCTTTATCTATAGCATGCTGGGCTAAACCTTCTATTGTGTTTATTTATGATTGTATGAAACCTAGGATGTATATCTTAGTGGTGTTGCTTCTTGTGATGAATATGCATGTTAGGTCTTAGAAAACCAGCTTTTGTCTGTATTGTTGTTCATATGTCTAGGAAAACATGATTATATTGAAAGGATACCATCGGGTAACAGTCTTCATACTACCTTGCCCCTTTTATGGTTGATCCACTCTTAATTTATTTCAAATGCATTTAATATACTATTAGGGGCCTTGTAATAGTCTTCATACTATCTTACTTGTGCGTTGTCTTAACAGAATATTAAATAGACGGGGGTTCATGTAATTCGTTCATGACTTAAGAAATAATTACATAGATTATCACAACTATGACAAAGCAACAACACTAAGAGAAGCAATCTAGGGAGTAATACATGATTAAATAAACACAATCTTTTATTATATTGTTATCACCACTAGTTTAGTTTATATTTAGTTTAATAGCTAAAACCAACCACCTCTCCAATATATGATTTTACCTGCTTTTATAAAATATAAAAACACAAAAAGAATCTTCCTTCAACCCTTAGAATTTTGTTAGACCGTGATCAAGCCTTCCCAACCTATTCCCCTAAAGAACGATAACAACCCCCGAGTCTTGCCTATACTACTACTACAACAGTTAGGTACTCTGCCTAGGGAGTTGTAAAACTTCGTTTAGAAGTCTTACGACGACCGCATCATATCTCATATTTATGCTTCGGAAGCTAATTATTTTATTTTTAGTATTTTATGAACTTTTCCCATGTTTTAGCCGAAATCGTGTTGAAAGTCTTGTTTCTACATGATTTAACATTATTATTAAAGGTTTTTGATCAAATTAAATTTGACGAAGGAAAAATATTTACAAAAATTATAAACCCGAGCCTATGGCCGATTATGGACCGAAACCAACACCCTTGTGTTTTAATTTTATAAACTATGAAAGACCAAGGACCATTTGTGCTAATGTCTTAAACTAATTCCCTATATAAACAACACATACCTACACATTTACTCTTTTACAAAAAAAACTTAACATCACATCCCTCCCCCTTTGTTCTTACGTCTGACGAGAGCCAAAGAGCCACCAAAACCATCGAAAATCTAACATGCAAAACAATCCATTTAGAAAAATAATAATCCACACATCAAGACAAACATTTCCTACTAAAACATTTCGACATGCAACAAGTATTTTATTAGTTGTGATTGGGTCGAGTTCTTGAACATTTGGGTTGAAAAATATTGTTTAGAGGTGTTAGATCTAGCGATTTTGAAATGGGTTTTTAAATAAAAAGTTGCGGTTTGTTGTTTTGTTGGGTTCGGCTACATGAAGGACACAAGGGACGAGTGTGTCGATTATTGATTTTCATTTTTCTTGGCTTGTTGTAAGTATTTTTAGACTACTTCTAATTTTATTTTTGTTTGATCTTGCGTTTTGATATTGCATGTTATGGATCCACACATGCATATGATAGATTAGGCGATTGGTGAAATTGGGTTGATTGAGATTGAATTGGGTGATGAAAAGAAGCTAGTTAGTTGTATTTTGATGTTGAAGGAAGCCGAAAATGGCGATTTAATGGGTTTTGAAAAATGTATTTTTGAGCAGAAAGTTTGGCACGTATTTCGAAGGTCGAGAAATTTTAAAAAACTGATTTTTGATTTAGAAATATGATAGAGTTCGTCTTAGTGAACGTTTTGATAGGTGGATCGTTCCGTGACTCATAATAACGAAGTTTTTATGGCCGATTGAAGTTTTGAAATTTATATATATATATATGACAGCTATTTTTCCTTGTATATATGTTGTGCATAAAATAAAGCTGACGTTTTGAGCCCTTTCGAGCCAATTTTGGCCATCCGGCGAAACACGAAAATTGTCCGGAACGACGTTTTGCTTTTACGGTGTAAATTTTAGAGTCTAACGATTTAAAATGAATAAATTGGACCAAACCAAAGATTTGAAAATAAAAGTATATCCATTTGTGTGCAGAAAATTAAAGGGGCAAAACGGTAATTTTCTAGTCCATTTTGGCCTTTCGCCGAAACTAGAAAGTTGTTCAAAATAATGTTTTACGTGCCCCGTAGAAAAAGCTAAGGATAAGGATAGTTTAAGACGGGCCAAGACAAAAGTTAACGACTAGGAAAATTGTATATAAAAAGTCAAAGTAAAAGTCAAACGAGAAGTTAAAAATGGCGATTAGTCATTGTAAGGATTGTATGGGTTAATGAAAATAAAAATAAATATTATTTTTAGGTTAACACTATTTTAAGACCGTCGGTCGTTTCTAAATATGGAAAGTCTATAAATAGAAACTTATATATATACATACACACACACACACACACACACACACACAACACATTTAGCTAAATATATATATATAATATATATATAGTATAATATTATATATTTATAATATATCAGTTATTACTTTATATATTAACTACTTTTCAGCACCAATCTAGTGTGAGAAAAGATCTGACAGAACCACCAAAAATATGCATTGCACGCCTCAATAATTGTATTTTTGCATATATTGTTCTATAAACATATATATGTATTTAAATATAAATAAACATGTTGTTCTAAAGAATTTGATAAGAAATTAGATATAAAAAATGTTTCTTTGAAGGTGTGACATGTATGTTCTTATAAAGGGGCGTGTTTTGCAACGGACAATATTGCGAGCCATGTGTAAGCTTTTTGTAAAAGAAGAGAGAAAAAGTTCTGATGATACTGAAGAGAACATAGGTGGATTTTACGATTATTGATGATCTTCATGTAATTTTAGTTTTAATATTAATATTTTTAAAAGGCCGTGCATGTTTGTTTTTGGTGGTTTTTTTTGGTTTTGTCAGTTCTACGCACTAAGATCGGTGCTGAAAAGAAAGTCCCCTATTATATATACTATTATATATTATATATATTTATATTATATATTATATATATATTTTATATTATAGATAAATTATACTATATATATATTGAAAATGTAACGTCGATGTTGTAATTAAAAAGTTAGGCATTGCCGTATTAGAGATTGATGAAAGAAGGAAATATTTTTGGTATTCATACAACCGGACTTTCTAAAAAACGGTAACTTTCCAAAAATAGTAACTTTTTAAAAATAAAAACTTTCCGAAAATAGAAAGTTTTCAAAAGACTAGAAACCTTTTAGTTGTAAGTATTCAAAGTGTTTATGATTTATAATGATTTTTGGTCTAGGAATCAAATGAGGTTGATGGGGATTGTTTTGGTTATTTAGTTATGGAGCCAAGGTAAGTGACCCGAACTATATCATGTGTTGTATATATGTTTTATATCATATATGTGTTATGATAGGAAGGTGTTATGATCATAAGAACTTTGAGTTAGCAGTGGATGCAAGATAGAAATTGGCTACTAGTATAAGGGACCTAAGAGTTATGTTAGTCTATTGATATTAGACTAATTAAGGTATGTGTGTGATTATATTGTTAAGCTTTGATGAATTATTAGGTTTTGAATGTATGTGTTGTATGAATTGGATGTTATGGTTTTGAAGTGTTGAGATGATTGTAATGCTTATGTGATAATGTGTATATGATTCGTGTTATATGTTGGGTTACTTACTAAGCGTATGCTTACTCTATTAGTTGTTGACATTTTTGTAGGATCATATGCACCAAATAGGGCATTGGTTAAGGCCTTGGATGGAAAGTAAGCGGATTTGAAGTATTTTGGACTATGCATATTATATTACTGCTAGATGTCAAGCTCAAGTCAACGTTGACCGCCATTATGTCGTTAAGTTATGTATATGGAAATTATGATTTATAAATGTTGTTTTTAAGTGTCCAAGTTCAGGTATTGGTCTTGGAACAAAAGACATGTAATTTTTCTAAGAGTTTTGAGTTAAGGTGTATTTGAAAGTAGGTCAAAATGGGTGTTTGGCAAACCCCGTAAAGTATATGCTTACGGGTCATTTAAACCGTAAATGTTTATGGAAATAACGTAATATGGTATATTAATGAATTTTGGAAGTTTTGGTGTTAATTCGAGTTATAGAGGTCGTTTTCCAGAAAATGTGTAAAGTATTGTTTTTGGGCAACTTCTGATACAGGGGAATAAAGGCATACGCTTCTGAGCATAAAAGGTGTATGCTTGTCACAGAAGTTTCTGACCAAACTGTAAAGCCATACGCTTTTGAGCATACGGGTGTATGCCTGCCACAGAACTTTTTGAGCAAACCATACGGCTGTATGCCCAGAAGCATAAAGCCGTATGGTACCCTTCTGGATTTTGGTAGATCTTATTTATGTCATAAAAACTAAACCGTAATGAGTTAGAAGGTGTGCCACCCGCCGTTTCGAAGGTATTCGAGTCTAATTTCATCTAGAAATACTTTCAAAAACTGAATGTTAATTGATTTTGGTCAGTTTATAAAATAATGATAGAAGGTCATTCACGGTCATGCGTTTGAGCAAAAAAACTTATTTTTGGTCAATTTTAGAGTCGGGAATGGGGCGTTTCACATAGGCTACTCAAAAATAAGAGTGCACATAAGCGGTTTGAATGCTAATTGTGACAGTAGTTAAAAACAAGCCGTGTATTTGTATAACGTCTCCTTATCGATTTTAAAAGGCTGTGATGGTCAAATTTGAGTACGTCTAAACGGGGTCAGACAAAATTTAGGTTACGCACATTTTGGCAGGGCGATCTTGCTAAGTTTGCAGCCATGGCGGCCCTATCCCCTTTTCTGAGTTGCTAACTTATCTGAATCTCATTGCACCAAAGTGGAGTAGGAAGTGGTGTGGTAAATATTGTCGGAAGAGAAGATGGAAGTGTAAGAGGGATAAAAAAGTAAATATGGAGTTTTGGGAGTGGTGTACTTTGGTAGCGTTTGTATGAAAGTACTGCTTTTTTCTAAATCCGTTGTTTCAAATTTGCCTACGACGCTTTGAAGCATTTCATAAGACGTTGATGGTAGAAATTTTGAAAGGCTGTGATGGTAAAATCTGATCATGTCTAAGCGGGTCATGTTAAAGTTTTTGATTAGGTGCATCTTGGAGAGGCAAACTTGCTAAGTTTACAGTCATGGCAGATGTATTCCCTTTTTTTGGTTGCTTACTTACCTGAGCCTTATAATATTCCAAGAGCATTAAAGATTGAAGAAGGCGTGTGCTAAAATGTGTTTTTAAAGTGAGAAGAGATGTGCGTTTTTGGTTTTTTATAAGGCCGTAATCATAATGACTTTGAAAGTCTGTGATGATAAAATCTGAGTATGTCTAATCGGGTGGCATTAAAGTTTGGATTACGTGCATCTTGGCGGGGCAAGCTTGCTATGTTTGCAGCTATGGTAGCCGTATCTTCTTTCTTGGTTGCTTACTTATTTGAGCCTAATAATATAAGAGTAAATGAATCTCATGTTCTGAAAGCTTACTATAATGATCCCTGTCTCACGACCATTTTCTCTTATAACGAAATTTATCATACCACTCCCTCTTCTACTTGAATGATTCTCTTATAGATTCAATGGTTACGAGGTATGAACAAAGTTGTTTCCTACTTCCAATTAGATTATGTATCGTGTCAGTTTCAGTATGATTTGTGGGTTTTGCACCTCGCCTATAAATCATACCAGATTGGTTAGCTTGTTTTTGCTCATGTGTTTACATTTGTTATTTTAAACAACTTTTATACATGCAGCTTGATTTACGTTATTCGTTGTTGCAATTGCTACGCTGTAAAGGCATGTTTAATTGTGTTGTTTGGTTACGAGTTTGCTTAATTGTCATTCCTTAAATAAATTTCATAACCATGATGTTCCAAAAGCTTGCTACCATGGTGTGTTCATTCATTGAATAGAAAGTGGATCGTGCTTGGTGAAATCGATGCGTATCTTGGGCGGGCAGCACAATGTCATGCTTACAGCCATGGCGGGTCAGATTTTGCAGCCATGGTGTGGTTTTATGGAAGATTTGTTTATTGATGATATTTGGTGTGCATTCATTATTTTGAAAATACAATAACTCATCTATTTATCAAGGGTAAAAACTACCCGTGTCTTGGCGGGGCATCACGAATTCGTGTTTGCAGCCATGGCGGGTTGGATTCCTCTTTATCCATTTCAACGTTTTCTTTATCCATATATACAACCGTTAGACAATGCCTTCTCTATATGCTTATGTTGTACTTTGTTGATGGAGAGATGTGTGAGATCCGGTATGCAACCATAATATGTGTTTGTGATTTGGGATATGTGTTTGTTGTGAGTCAGTGGGAGAGGGACGAGAAGACAGAAGTGGGACATGTATAAAAAAAGAAAATAGCGAGTATTGACATCCGTGTACTTCTTTGCATGTTTTTTAAAAGCATACCGCTCTTTAGTAAAATATATTAATATCTGTTGTGTTGCTCGGTATTTGTTTCCGATAAAGGATACATGGTACATGTATGAATCTATTGATTTTAATCATAGTGGTTGGTCTGTCGTTTCAGGCTGCAAGCATTGCAATTACATTTATTGTTTCTATATTGTGGTTACAACCATGACATGTTATACAAAGTGCAAGGATTTCTATATCTTGGCAGGGCGTTTATACTAATGCAGCCATGGTGGTTTTCTCGACTTTGTAGACATGTGTGGTTGTATCAACTAAGATGTTCAGATTGTGTTACTTCGTAAGGTCATAACGGCTGGTTTTATAAGATGTGTTCCCTTTATCTTTTCACTGGCGATGATGAGAACTACTTTGGTACTGCATGTGACTCACTAAACGCAACTTCTTGGCAAGGCGACCATACCCACGTTGTGGTCGCAACCATGTCAAGTGTTCCATACCGTTTTAGTATTCGCAAATTTGTGCCTCATTTGTCACCGTCATACGAATCGAACCTTATCTGGCCTTTTATGATTGAGGTTTTCTTGAAGTATAACATTTTCATAAACTATTTCTTAGGCCTGCTGGCGTGTCACTAATGTTTTTCGTGTACAGAGACGTTTACCATGAGTGACATATCAACTGGTGTGATAAATGTCTCATATGTAAGTTTGTCGCTATATTAAGTTTCACTGGGTGTTGTTGCCATTTGTGTAATAAAATTTACAGCGCATATGTTGCGTGTTGGCAACGCAATCTATAATATTTGCAGCCACATCAGATGTCTTTTTTATAGAGAGGAAATGATTAATTCAAAAAAATTTGCATACAACTTTGATGTGTTATATGTAGGCAGGGCAACATGAATCGCTAGCAGCCATAGTTATTGAATAATGTATTATTCATTGCTTACTTACTTGAGCCTTGGTCTTATGTGTGTTTATTTCACTATTTCGTGTATCATGTATTACCGCACATCAAGACGACCGAACAGAAAAAACTCGACGGCAGGAGACAATGTTCATGGGATGTTGTTCGGTGTTTATGCATAATTGAATGCTCTTGTGACCTCAATGTTTTTCTCAGAAATTTCAGGTTAATATGGGCAGTCGATTCTACAAAAATACCTGACACCAGGTTATGAAAGGAATTGGACATCTTGGTATACGACCTGAGCCGGGTTATGGTCTTTGCCTGTAGTTATTAAAGGTTTGTATTTGTTATTTTAGACAACTTCTATGCATGCTTATTGATTTATGTCGTTTGTTTGTGTTTATATTGTTATTTTAGACAATTTTTATGCATGCAACTTCATTTATGTTATTTGTTGTTGCAATTGCTATGCTGTTAGGCCATGTTTACTCATGTTGTTTGGTTTGCTTAATTTTTTATGGTGCATGTGATAGGGGTAATGTTCCTATCACTAGGGTTGTGCAAAAACCGCACCGCTATCCGCAAAACCGCAAAAACTACATAAAATCGAACCGCAAAATCCGCAACGCACCGCACGTTGATTATTTTAATATTGAAAAACGGCACAATGATTATTAATGTGTTTTATAAGGCTTCTAGTGCATATTATCATTAATATTCTCATAAGTCATAAGTAATGTGTGTGGTTACATTAAATATATGCATTGTTATAACCGAAAAAACCAACATTATAGACCAAAAACAGCAAAACCCACATTAATTATATAAGTCATAAATGATGGTGTGGAGTGGTTAAATCCCACAAAACCCGCAAAAACCACAAAAAACCCGTAAAACCGAAACCGTAAATTGTGGTGCGGTGCGGTTTCTATTTTTGTAGAAACCACAAGTATAGATGCGGTTCGGTTTTAGTCAAAACCGCACCATGCTCACCCCTAACTATCACATGCCCCCGTTTAATAAATAAATACAAATATAAGCTGGCCCACGCGATAGTGACAAAACCCTTATCATACTTCCATTGTTACAAAGAAAACTCACATTGGCCATGAAGAGATTATTGTTTATGTGCGTTGACTATTTTCCTGCCATACAAAATTGGTAGGTTGTAGCAGGTGAAAGCGACCCGTATATTGGCAGGGTAACATCAACCAAAAAGATGTTTGCAACCAAGATGGGTCAAACACCCTGTTAGTCGAAACCACGCTCGCAAATATGAGCCAAAAAATGTGTGCATTCTATTTTCTTTTACTTTTTCTTTGCTTGCTGTCTATCAGTTGCTACACCATGTTGGATTCCACCCAGCCGTATCTTGGCGTGGCATCATTATATTATGTTTGCAGCCATGGTTGGCAGAGTGCCTAAACTGAACTTTATTTTTTTCATCATGGTTAGCTGCTTTGGCTTATGCTTTTTTTGTCTATCCCAGGTTAGCTTTTTATTTTTGTGAATTATAAGCAATGATGATACTATGACGTTTGTGAGATCCTTACTGATAATGGTATGTGAAATCGGCACGTAGCTTAGCAGAGCATCACCAACAAAGAAGTGTTTGCAGCCATTGTGTGTCGAACAACTTTCGATCCAGATCCGCACATGTAAATTTGAGCCATTAAGTTTAGGTATCCGTCTCTATTGACCACCCATGTGTTCATGTCAGGAGTCAACAACACCACTTTCAAGAGCGAAATTATATCTCTTTGGATGTTGACTGCTTACTTGGACGCATGAATGATCTTTTGAGTGTGACTAGGGTTTTAGCATTGTTACGTGTGCTTAAATATAGAAAATGGCGTCTAAATTGGCATAAGTGACAATGACAAAATCTTTATCATATATTCGGATGCTATGTTGCGCTTGGTAACCATTGTTTACATCTGATGTTCCACCAACTGCATGCAACCTTGATGAGGCAATGATGAATATGAGCAGTACTCTTATCTGAGCCAATAGACCCTTTCTTGTAATGATGATAATGGCAGTACTCTTATCTGGCATTGATTATAATAGCAGTCTAAGCCTTAGCTATATTTGTTTTGTGATAACGTTTGCGAGATCCTTATTGATAATGGTGCATGAAATCGACACGTATCTTGACAGGACAATACCAACAAAGTAGTGTTTGCAGCCATTGTGTGCCGAACAACTTTCGATCCGGATCCGCACATGCAAATATGAGCCATTAAGTTTAGGTATCCGTCTTTATTGACCACTCATGCGTCTATGTCAAGAGTCAACAATATCGCTTTTAAGAGAGAAATTGTATCTCTTTGGGTGTTGACTGCTTACTTAGACGCATGAATGATCTTTTGAGTGTGACTTGGGTTTTGGCACTGTCACGCGTGCTTAAATATAGAAAATGGCGTCTAATTTGGCATACTTGACAATGACAAAATCTTTATCATATTGGCAGATGCTATGTTGTGCTTGGTAACCATTGTTTACATCTGACAGTCCACCAACTGCATGTTACCTTAACGAGGCTATGATGAATATGAGTAGTACTCTTATCTGAGCCAATCCACCCTTTCTTGCAATGATGATAATGATAGTACAATTATCTAGCAATGATGATAATAGCAGTATGAGCCTTAGTTGTATATGTTTTGTGATATGCACTGATTCTTTAGCAACTTATCAGCGTCTAGAACATCAAATGAGATGTCCTACGCGCAGATAAGTTGCTCAAGAATAAGAACGTGCAACAACAGTTTGGCTTACAATGACATTCCCTAACTAAGCCTGTCTCAAATTACTATTCCAACAACACTTATGGTACTTTTTGTCCAAGGTTGATGCTAGACAGCTCTTTGTCAACCCTTCATGTAGGAACCGTTGTCCCTATTATGTAATAACCTAGACCGAGGAACCCGATCGACATTTTTGCTTAATAGAGACACATGTGCCTACGTAAATGATTCACCAGGAGTTAACCGCTACAATCCAATTATAATGTTCGTAGCGAAAAATACAACTTAAGCACCCTACAAGGTCAGATGTTTCTATTAACCCTCAGCATGCGACAGAGATGACGTCTCATGTTTTGCATAAACAGATGCATCAGACGTTACGAAGTCCTTTTAGTCGTGGTTATTCAATAATGACTCGGAAGTGACGGTAACAACCATAAATGGATTTGTGTTTTGATACGTTGTCTTCGTGTTGAACGAGAATGAAAAGAATAAGTTGTGCCACTAAATAGTGTCGCCATATCTTCTTCTAATATCCATTCATACACCAATTTTGCGTATCAGAACAAAAATACGTTCATGACTGTTACCACCGCTTCCGCCCCAAATCGTGATACACATTGATTTTTTGCCTTTCAAACCGTGTTTATGGGTACCACCACTTCCAGCAACCAAACTCCTTAAGCTGATGACTCATGTTTAGCATCACACGTCGCAATCCAATACCCCGCCATGCAGCGCGGGCTGAAATCCTCATTGGAGCTAAACAAGAAAACTTAATATGACCAAAGATATGTGTTGGGCCAAAAGTTTGTCCAATTGTTTATAAAATGTATTTAAACATAAAATAGTCTAAGTTATAAAGACCCGTTGATCATAGATCAGTGAATAGAAGACTCGCTGAGCAAAGACCTCAGCGAGCAATCTTAACTGATAAGAATCAGTGAGTGTTGTATAAAGCTTACTTAACAATTAGCTTTATGGACATCGAAGACCAACTGAAGAAACACTTTACCTCATTGATGTGGTGTCAGTGGTTAAAATACTTGAGCTACAAACAACATGTGAGTCCTTGAGATATGACAAAGTCTCAATGACTCTCAATATTCTATCACTAAATAAACAAGCATGATATATGGGTTGGAACTCCAATCCTCTAAAAAAGAAAAGACAAAAACATTTTTGCTTGAAGTCAAACAAGTATAAAAGTATATGACAAAAGAGAGAATAGTTGAATTGACTATTCACTAAAGTACATTGGGTAATGGAGCTACACATGAAAGCATTAAATGGAATATGTACTATCCCGCCAATTTTTTACACATAACCTACTACAACATGTGACTTCACTCTTTCCTCTCATATATATACTAATATAGATAGTTAAAATTCTAAACACAAAAAATAATACTACCTTCATCCTAATATAAGTGTCCACTTTGACTTTTCAGAGTCAAACTGGTTTAACTTTGACCTTACCTATTTTATGTGTGTTATATAATAGTTGATGCAAAATATATTAATGAGTTGGATCTAAGTGTATTTTTCATTGGTATAATTTTCATCAAGTATTATATAACAAAAAAAAATATTTAAGGTCAAAGTTGAACCAGTTTGACTCTGAAAAGTTAATTTGGATACTTATTTTGAACAGATGGAGTACACAGTATTATAGTGATAAGGTCTTCGTCTCATTGAATCATAAGCTTAGCTTTGATTCATCAACATGAGGGTTTCATTTGTCATTCAATCAGGATAGTGTTCCGCAACTATCCCTTGTAAATCTTTGATTCATTTCTAATAAGATTTATAAAGCATTGTAAATTACGAATGGTTTTATTAGTTTCATTTGGGTCTTGTGTAAAAGTTATGTTTTAATCTTCTCTAACATAATTTTGTTTTACCTAAGTTTCAGGATAAACAATTGGTATCAAGAGTGTGTGGATTAATTACAATAATCTAGATCTTCATTGACTACTAATAACAAAAAAACCCTTTAAAAAGAACCTTCACAAAAATAAAGGCAAAGCACTTTGTACCATTGTGTGGACTCAAGATGACAAAGTTGAGAAAAATGGCATTAAAAAAATCTTGTGTGTGTAAAATTCACTCACATGAACCGGTCAAATTTAAATCAAAATGGGTTTACTTCAAATACATCAAAAAGTGTCACTGATGTAACAATTTTTGAAAGGAAAAACACTTTGATAAACACTTTTAATTTACTAATATATCTGTTTGTCCAACTTTTCTCTCTCACAAAAGCTACAGTGTTCACTCACATTGCTACAGTAACACAATATAATAATGGTTTATATATTATATTTTAATGAATTCATAGTTATATGAACAGTAACATAGCCACTAAGTTGTGGGAGGTTATGTGTCCTCATTACATGTTAACCAACTGGATTCCACATATGTGTTGCTTCATCTTTGAGATCGACATGTGTCTTTTCCAATTTCTGCAGGTATATATTTGTTTCTTTGTGTTTTTCTTTGTTTGGTCTGTGTCTACAGTCACACAATTTAGAGATCCATCGATGCTTCGATCATCACTACCATCACATAAACTAAGAGATCTCGCCTCACCGCCTGCCCACACATACGTTAACACTCTCTTCGATGCCACCGATTTGTTCGTTGCCGCCGTTAGTGGTGTGTGGCGATAATGATCGGTGTGTAACGTTGGTTAGCTTAGGTGGGTGTGTGAGGATTTGTTGTTTGGTGCCATACTCTCACATCGATGGTGCGATATGATTTGTGGCAGTGGTTATCTCTTTCTTTCATCATATGTCAGCCGATTAATTCTGATTAAACAAGTTCCAACATATCGATTTGGGTTAGTTTGTCTTGAGTTCTTTTTTATTTCGAATATCGATTTGGGGTATCTTTGTTTTTGACGATTTAGTTAGACTAAAATATATTTAACTTATAATTTGATGGGTTTGGGTTTAGCAAAGGTATAACGAAACCGAATCATTTTTTGGGTTTGGATTTAGGGTGTTGGTATTATTGAAATGGCTGAGACTTTCTCTGTGTTGCGAGTTTGTTACACTGTTAGCTTATATAATTCGTAATCAAATTATTTTATAGAAATGATGTCAAGGGCTACGTGTTCATTGGCTTAATGAGATTTAGAAAAGCCGATAACGACATTTTTCTGGGCTTATCACCTGCCCAACTTAAGCTTATGGTTTACGCCACAAACCTAAATTGATGAGCCGGAAAGGTGGCATTATCAGCTTTTTGAAATCACTTTGATATGTTTAGTCAAAAAGCTTTTGAGAAAACTTTGGAGCAAAAAATTGTTTCACATTCGGGTTCGATATATAGCATTAATATTAGCAAGGGGTGTTTGACATTGTATCGAACCTGTAATCAATCTCAATTATCCTATTGAAAAATATGTGTAGGGTGTTGGGAGCTTTTGTGTGTGTAGAGAGTCGTTTGTTGGGATAGAGGTTGCTAATTTCATAAACGGGAATGGAATGGGTGAGATGAAGTTTGTAATCTGACCGTAAAAGAAATGGGGTCAATGCAATTCCTAATGCCGAAACTTGGCGTGCGTCTATGAACCGGATGGCGTAGTATAAATGGTTACTATGCAACCGGGTTTTTTTTGCAGCCATGGCGGAATTTGGAACTTTCTGCGACCCTACCCCCTTTACACATCTGAGCCAAATTATTTTCAATTATAGAAAAATGTATCATACATATTATATATATATATATATATATATATATATATATATATATATATATATATATATATATATATATACCGTGTAACAGTTTTTCATAGCCGAGAGAGAGAACAAAAAGATTTTAAAGTTTTTGTAGGCTGCAAGATTTTATGTGTATAGAGTGTAGTTTTGGTGGGTTTTGATGAGTCACGCAGCAGGTGTAACTTAGGGAAGTAACACTACTGTGTGATAAATTGGATAAAAAATGATCTGTTAGATTAGAAAAATACTACCGCAGCAAATTTGTGATAAACCTTTATGGGTTTTAGTACGTAGTGTTATTTGTTGGACGAGGCATTTTCATTTGTGGTATGCGTGACTTTCACATTTGGTTCGTTGTCGTTTTTATGCTGATATGGCTACTAAAAAAAGCGCAAATACGAAAGCTGAAAGACTCCTTGATCTCATAAATGTTGCCACATAGTAGAAAACATATTCGTTGTTGTGTCGTTGGCGATTTTGAAACTAAATGTGTGATGTTGTGTTGTGTGTGGCCGTCCTGTGTGAATGCGGGCATTATTACCTGTGTATTTGCGGACGACACACGCTTTCATGTTATCTATGGGTGTGTTGGTTGCAGTGTTATGTTGTCAATCACTCTGTACCGCATGAGACGTTGTTAGGTCGCTACAAACTCAAGGGTTGAATATAAAAGGCTATGATGAATTTGAATAGGTTCGTCCATATCCAGAAAAGTCCGTGTCTTGGCGGGGCAGACTACTAAGTTTGCAGCCAAGGAGGATGTGTCCGCTTTTCTCTATTGCTAATCAATATGAGCCTGGCTGTCTCAAACATAGGGTTCGTAATTATAGTAAAACCACCTAAACTCTTCTATTAATGTGGAGCCACCCCGAAAAAAACACACACACACCCCTTTAATTCGAGATTCTGACTTATGTGGTTTATTGTTACCACAAAAATGGAACACACACCAACGAAACCCTACCAACGAATCGTTCAGGCGACTTCTGAGGATCTTTTGAGGTGAGTTTTGAGTTTGTTGTCAGATTTACTTGATTCTCTTGCGTTTTTTTAAAGATTCATTTGGAAATTTTATCATGGACAGTGGAGTATTTGATCGACGGCGGTCGCTATGTTACTGCTTATCGGAAACAAGGTCGGAAAACATGAAATCACGGTGACTTTTTTCTATAAAATTTCACAATTTTGCTAATATATTTGTGACGGATCCGGTCTAATTAGCAGCGTTTTCTGCTTTGTCATTACAGGGGAAATGTGTACAGATTTTTGCAGATAAGCAGAAACAATAAGCATGTAAGATAACTAATTCTATTTTTTTAACAATCATCGCTTAACTAAGCAGCCGGTTTTGTTATAGTTTAAATTTATATGGTTAGTAGAAAAGTTGCCTAACTTAGTATTCATAGTAACGCTAACAATCAAGGTAAATAGTATTTAGCATTGTGAAATAAATGTGTCCCAACATGCTTAAGATGAAATAGGATGCATTTTCTGTATATTAGGATCAGTATGATCAAGACTAAATTAACTTTTTTGAAATTAGTAGTTTCTACTCTATATATGATCAAGCAAAACTGAATTTTAGGAGTATTAGGTTTTTTGGTTGCCGTTACTAGCGATTTCTGGCTGAATTGAGGATGTATTGAGTTTTGTGGTAATGTGGGTATTTTGGTGGCAGGTTTGGCTGCTGAGACAGAGGTTGCGGAGCCGAAGTTATCCGCTGTATTGATGAATTTTTTTGAGCAAGTATCGGCGTATGAATTTTGAGAGCAAGGATTGACGATAAGCGTCCGCAAAGGAAGGTAAGATCATTTGCACTTTTTCTCCGGTGGAATTCCTTGCTTAGAGGGTGTTTGGATATGCTTTATAAAAGTGCTTTTGTGGTTTCATTGTTTTTTCAGCGTACGCAAGATGAACCAACTCACAATTCATGAGCGAGAGAGCAATGATCGGATATGTGTGAACGTGGAAAAGGTTTCAGTGTTGGTAAATTAAAGGTTGCAGCGTTGGTAAATTCTAAGTTCATGGTTTGGAATATGACCTGCAAAACAGGTGAATCTCACTGGGCATGAATCAAAAGGGAAATCCGCAAGGAATGATTTAGTCAGAGAAACAAAATTTTATTCTCCAAGTGTTGTTATTTATGGTGTTAGTAAGATCAAGGCTTTCGGGTACGTAGATCTTTGCACAATCTACTCTTTTTGTCCCAAAAAAATGAATAGTAAGACTCTTGAAGCTGCTAACCAGTGTGACTCGTGTAAGTTTGTTGTATTGAACATGTGGCTTTTTGTTTTCCCATTTGGTTTGCTGATTTGATTTTGGGGATGTCTATAAGCTTAATTTTTTGGCTGATGTGGTTTTGGATTTGGGTCATTTTTGCTTACTGATTGGTTAGATTGATACAAGCCATGTAATGCACAAGTGCAAGAACTAATTTTTCTGTTAACAAAAACAAAATGTTTATAGTTTATCAATATCTTAATCCATATATTTAAGGAGATGAAGTTCTAACTTTCAACTACATGTTCTCTATTATAATATAGCAGAGAGAAATAACATATTTCTGTCTGAATTGTTATACATTACGGAAATGGTTTGAAGTTCACTACCTAAATTAAGTGTGTTTGGTTCAGGTTGCTGCATAAAAAGTGAGAGCTTTCGATGAAACATACAACCTTTGAAAAACATGCAAAGATGTATGTTCAGGTTGATGTATGTTTATCCCATGAGTCGGTTGTCCCTATAAAGTGCGAGCTTTTGATGAAAGCTTTTCCTTAATATGGATGACCGATCTACGAGTACCGTTATCAAGAAATTAGAGGAAAAACAAATAATAGTTGCAGAGATGTGCTCACGCACTCCTGGAAACGCATATAAAAGGTACAAGCGTTTCCTACCCGATCTAACTGTATTGTTTATATACAAGTTTAAAATGTTTTATTCACATTTTTAAAGGTATGGTCATTCCTATGATTTTGCAACCAAATGGTTTATCAACTTGCTAATAAAGACGCCGTCATCAATAACCAAGGCCGAGTAAGTTCTTTTTTTTTGGGCTCATTTACGTTTACTGACAATAGTGATGCAATTACTTAACGTGTTTGACGCTTTTGAACATGTGAGATTTAGTTTGCTGTTTATGATTTATTTAATAGTCTAATTTTTTTGTGTTGTCGAAACCTATGATGTCGCATTTGTAGTATCCATACGTGACATATTAGATCTATTCCATTCTTTATGTTCAGGTTGTACAAGAAATTCAAATGCTTCAATGCTTCTCACTTGATCTTATGCATATATAGGTCTTGCATCATACTGACAAATCTATCAATATAACGTTGGTAATTGTGAACCAACATCAGCCTGTCACACCATTTTGTTGCAGGTATTGTATTCCAGACCTTGTAAATCTTGATATTCTCCTTCCTTATGTATGAAAACTAAATATGTTTAGATACCGAAAGACTCTAACAGGCTAAAAATGAGATCTTTATCATGAAAGCTCTCAAAAATTAATTAAGACAATACACATTATTATTTACACATAATAAGTACATCAGCACACCCACATGCCTTCTTAAAAACACAACATCAAGTGTAGTATTGGTCATTTAAAATAACTTAACTTTAATAAATAATGAGCATATTGTTATCATAATATAGCTTTGCATAAGTGAGTTCACAGTTTATTATTTTAACCTGGAAGAAATTACACTCCCAGCTTGAGTGTAGAGTGTGGATACTGCATGCTTCCAAAACATAAATATGTGTAAAAAATGGTTAGTTTGCATTAAGCTTGAGCTTGGCATACGCTCCGTGGGCTTCTATACTCCTGTTATATAGTCATTTTAATTTTAATATCATTGTGTGAACTCATTAGCATGACAATTATATATGTGCAGGTAATATAACTTCTGTTAGTACATAGATGATGAGGCCATCAGGATATGAAGGAGCTATTTGCAAATATGATCTTCTACCTCCATTAAAATGGCGTCTTTAGAAGTCAGTGTTGAATGTTCCGCTTGTGTTATAGTGGTGTTTAAATGTTGTAGTAATATGGATTGTTTAGAATATGCACTGTAATTGTAATTCATGGCTTATAGAAAGTTAGTAGAATACAGTTGGATGCATTTGTCTTTCTTTTTTGGTTGCGTCTATTTTTTTAAGTGTTATTTTTTTTAAACGATAAATGAATGCCTATTAGCATGTAATTATTACCAATTCCGTAACGTAACACGTCGCAACGTTTTCAAAACACACCCCGACGAAGCGCGGGTATCATTACTTGTTTACAACACTAAGGTATAATATACTTCACACTTTTGGCTCAATTGTGCCATAACATTGTATTAATGTTTTGTTTTACATGGATCCATTTTTTGTATGTATAGTTAATGGTACAAATGTGTACGTTTATTTATGTTAAATTTATAACTATACAGCTGTATTTATATTTATATTGTATTTTTATCCCAACTCTAAACTTGCATTTTTCTTTCATTTTGAAACATTATTTTATACTCTCTACTTGTAAAATACAAGTGATTTTTACATTTTTCTTACATTTTAATTTCATATACTATACTAGTTTCAAAGCTCGCCCAGATGGGCGGGCTAGTTTCATAATCTTACTTAACAAATTTTAATTGGACGTAAATAAATCATCAATAACGCAAAATATCTTAAACACAAAAATTGAAAAGAGAAAGAATATTCATGTATACATGTAAAAAAATATAGTATAAGTATTTATTGAACATTACACATGTTGTGCCAATACCGCCTATTGTGGATCATCGAGTGTAGGGGGCTGATAGCCTGGATAAATAGAAGTTGTCTTTATAGTAAGTATTTGGCTCCATCAATCCTTCAAAGCATAGTCTCCAATCAATTTCAACTTCTACAAATGAAACATTACTGACAAGTTAATTTTTTTATTGAATAACTATAACTTTAACAGAAATGCTACACAATAATTAACAAAACTATGCCCAAAACCAATTATATAGCTATGCAACATATGAGTAGCAGACAATGAAAATCCCTTGATGAGATTTTGATCTAGCAGAAATGTAGCAGACAATGAATGACATAATTGATTCATATGGAGTTTATTCGTCTCAATAAGGATGATTATGTCACATAAATCATGTGTCGTCGTACTGGCCTTAATTTTCTAGTTCATTACATAGTTATATTTTATTTGTAATAACATATATAATGTGATATAATACAACAAAGTATTTGATAATATGTATGCATGCCTAACAAAAACAAAATCAAATGTAATAATAAACAACCAAAACGAACTATAAATAATCATACACATACCATCCAACTTACTAACAAAAGTAATCTCCTTCTGTTCCATTGCAACAAAAGGGTTTAGTGAATCCAATTAACACAAACACCTCTAAAAAACTGCAATGTAAACATAAGTATAAGAACTATAATTTTGGATCAAAAATTATAAATTGTTAAACTAATTAATAAGAATGGTCAAACATAAACTGTTATATAAACATACCTTACACAATTGAGATGAATAACCGTGAATATAGTTGATTTATGGTGTAGCATCCGATTTGTTGTGTTGTTAAAAGGTTAAAATTGATGATGAAATCCGTTTAGTGCATGATCAGTCGCGAGCTTGATTAATCTGTAAAAAAAACACAAAGCAATTGAGAAACACAACATATTTAACCTGTGCAATTAGAAACAAATGCAATTAACAACAAAAAAGTTAAATGTATAAATCTTGATACATCAAAAAGGAGCTTAACTTAGAACAAATGTACCTCTCGGTAAAAGCTGAAAAGATATCCACAACAAAGTAGGGCAAACATACCTAATTGCAATAATTAAACTAAAATCAGTTTTCATCAATAAAATCGAATAACATTTAATTTACCTCAGATCTGGTCCAGAGATACTTCTAAAATTTACTCTTTTCGAATCTTCGTCCGCTTAATATGGATCTGAATTAGGTGTTTTATTCTTCACACGCTAATATTAATGTTGATTTTGAAAATAAATAAAATCAAACACACAAAAAAGCAACATGGGTGTTGTTTTGACTGAGTAGATAAAAACATAGTTTGATTTAAGGTTAATTTGTTGCCGTGAATTTTGGAGTGAATTTGAATTGATATGATTCTCTTGATTTGAATTGTTATATAATTTAGGAATGATTTTTGAAAAGTCAAAGATATTGTCTCAAATGTATAACTGAAGAATGAATGTATAGTCGAAATTGTAGGAGGGATTTTAGGAAAGTGCAAAATGTCCTAAATACCTATGTTTTTTACACTGTTATTGCCTAGTCACCAAAATGTTCCCATATTGCCCTTTGAGGTGGCATTTCCAGTCAACATTAAGTTGACATGTCACCATGTCTAGTCATCATGAAAAAATTCATGCCTTGCCCCCATATATAGGTAGAAATTACAATGGTATTTCAAAACCAGTTAAAAGCCAATGGTTTTTAAACCAACTACCCACCAGTACGCATTTAAGTATAGTTATAGTTAGCTCTTCACATTTATATCTCTATGGGAATGGGAATTCACCTACTGGTTTATCTTGATTTCTCATTTATTAGGATATTTTTTTGTGTAATTATGGTGCCAGCTTTTTACAAGCACATGCTAGAAGCAAACTTTATACGTAAATGGATACACATAGCATTTACACCTCCATTTAATTACATGCCAACCCCTTTTCACCAACTTTGTAATCACCATAAAAACACCACCAACAACCTTTTGTAATTCACAATTCACAAAAGTTCATATAGATATAATATTTATAAGGTCCCTTCAAGTGTATTTAATCAAGAGTGGCACATATCAGTTTCATTTATTGGCATGTATTACCTACTTACAAAATACATCTCATTATTCTTTCTTAAATGATATGCGTCAATGTGGTGAAAGATGAAAATTTAGAATCAGTGTACGTGTTTGTGAGTAGTTTTTCATGCCTTGCTCAAAAGAGATATTATTGGGTAAGCTTAGCTAGAGTTAATTATTGATTGTTTTGCATGGTTTATAGCTATACCGATTCTTATCAGGTAAGAACATATGTTTTGTTTTCAGGTCACGGACCAAGAAAAGATAAAGTCGAACGAGCTTCTTGTCACTGTTGAAATAGGTGGTCTCGGAATTTACAACAATGAGGTATAATTTACTTCGCACTTGTGACTAAATCATGCCACACGTTTGTATTTTTGTTTTGGTTTAATTTGGCCGAATCCATTTTTAGATATATAGTTAGGCTTCGTAACATAGCTATTAATTGGATAGAGTGGCTTTTTAATCCTTGCAATGCTCTATCCACTCCTTTGTAACATTTACTTATGTTAAATTCACAACTGTATTGTTGAATTTATGTTGTATTTCTATTACAACTCAAAATGTTAAATTCTATAAGACCAGGGGTAGAGGTAACCAAACATTTCCACGACGTTTTAGCATTCACTCCTTTTAACAAACGACTACGAACGAATGATCACCAATCGAACATTGTGTATGCTTCTCCAGATTTTTTAACGACATTCATGAACAACCAATCGAATATTGTGATAGGCATCATATGGGTGATTGTCACTGCATTGATATCCTTTATCTATAATGTGGTTAATGTTGAACGTGCGAATAGAATGTTAACTGCTAAGTTCATTAAATAATCACCTTTAAATAATCAGCTGTAAAAAAGCAAAATATCAACTATTTTGTTTTCCTGTTATCAGGTTTAGGCGCAATCATGAACGTTGTTGTTGTTGGCGGCTTATTTTGGTTGTATTTTCAACAAAAAAATCCATTGATTTTGAACATATGCCCGTGGCTAATGCTCTCTTTGCACTTTGTTTCGCTGGACACACGGCTTTACCAAAAATATACAACTCAATGAGAGATAGAGATGATGTCTGATATGTTCGACTGATATTTACCATGTAAGTAAACCACTTGTTTTCTGTAGATGCGTGGCATGAGCGTGCTTTACCTAGCTAGGGACGTTTCTGTTGGTGGTCGTCACTATTTCTTATATGTTCAAGTGGGCACACTAAGTATTTTTCCCTATCTTTGAACTAAAGCCTTTTTATTGTATGATGACCATTTTTTTCTAGGATGAAAATGTTTATGTGGCTTTGGAACATCGCGATGATCTACGCATTGGAATCACGGTTGATTTTTTAAACTAAAGATCCAACGTTCATACTTATGTTGGTGTTGATACTACCAATGCAACATACTTCAAGGACTTGATTGCCTCCCTTAGCAAGACGATTGACAGTGCCGTCTCGTTGATTATGGTGGCCCCGTGCCGTAATTACAAGTAGGCCCTTTTAGACAAAAAAATTCGAACACATTGGCAACGGATTCCATATTTGTACATGTCGTGCGAGAATTATATTGACGCTTACAATATTATGATCGACTGCCGTTTCAATAATAAACAAATTTATGTATGCTATACGGTACTACTGTGTTAGTATGTTACTATTTTTAAACAAAATGTCAAAAGTTGATGATAATTTAACTGCTAATTAAAATTTAAAGGTTGAAAGACCTTTAAAGTCCAAGACTTATGAGTTGTTCAAATTATTTATGTAGCACGATTTATTACTAGAATGTGGGCCTCCATAGTAAATTAGCATCAAAATATAAATAAATAAGATAAAATAACAATGTAAGATATGAGCTTTCCTGATGTTTATATGTGTATATATAACGAATGACTTCAGAATTTGTGGCCCTAGGTCAAAGGGGGCCATGTGCAATGGCACAGGCTGCACACCCCTTGAGCCGGCCATGACGATTGATGTCATATATTGTGACGTGAGTCATGGTGACAGGTAGGTAAGTGGTCAACACGAACCACGTCACAATATAAGACATCAATCGTCTTGCCGAGGGAGGCAATCAAGTCCTTGCATTGGGCTGCATTGGTTGTATCGGCACCAACAAAAGTATGAACATTGGATCTTTGGTTCAATAACTCTACCGTGATTCCAATGCCTATATCATCGTGATGTTGGAAAGCCACATAAACATTTCCATCCTAGCAAAACACATGGTTAGGATACAAAATTAAAAAAAACGCTTTAATCCAAAGATAGGGAAAAGTACTTACTGTGATTATGGAGAATGGAGGCCACTTTGTTGGCTTAAACAAGGTCTGCACGGGTCTTTTGCTTATTCTTAGTTGATTTTATTTAACTTTTTTTTTTGTATTCAATCGGTGTTTAACTTGAAATTCCACAGGCCAGCAAAGTCGTGTACAAGTATAGACGTGAAATTGTCGTTCCTGGTGACACTATCCTTTTGTCTGACATGAGCAAGCTGGAGGAACATAAATTCATGCCTGTCGAATCTCTTACTCTTGGGAGGTTTAGGAGCGATTGGTGTTGTTTTGCTGGTGTCTTCGACCCTCTTGATTGCCTGATACCTAACAAAGAAGGTTCCGCCTGCATCTGCTGATCCTTCAAAGTTAAGAGAACCTTCTTGATTGGCCGACACCCGACAGGGAAGGTTCCGCCTCCGCCTCTGCCTATGCTGATATTGTGATGGTAAGAAACCATGTTACAGTTTTATATGATTTGTATATTGTAGCGCAGTTTGGATACAATTTATACTTCGTTAAGGGAACCCCAATATCAGTATGTTTCCGCATAGCTTGCTTGATTTGTGGTTGAAATGAGCTAGTTTTTTCTTATTAGAATCCATTTAAAATAAATTTGCACAAACAGTACCTTGATCGCCATAGACGTCCATAATACTGTTATACTTAAAATGATGCTTATCGAATGAGTGTATTTTTTTTCTTACGGATCATGAGATACTGGTGGTGATTGTTTATTTCACTTTGTATGATTATTAGTTGATTAACATTTAGCTATATGTTAGAATTCAAGAACATCAAGTTTAAACATGTGACCTTCAAAGTATGAATCCAACATTTTCTTTTCATCCTTTAGACAATTATCAGGAGTTACTGTTTAGAAGTGGGACAATAACCCGGCCAATGATACCATCTAATAGATATTGGATTTTGTGTTTGCAATACGTGTAGATGTCTTGAAAACAACTGGTAATGATCATTGCATGTTTTTCATGTGGGACACAAGCGGACAAGGAGGTGATTTAAACGGGTGTGCTCCAATAGGTTTGTACCTTGTGTTTTGGGTGTATCGTCCATATAATCTTTCTCAAAAGTCTTGTGATGGAACTATAATCAAGTTTCTAAATCCTTTGTGTTTAAAATTTTAGATCTATGTTCCAGGTTTGGTGGTTCATTTGTCAGGTTTTGTTGACCATGGTATCGACTAAGGTCTTGGGCATGCGGATCTCGTTGAACCACTTTACCCATGTTTCGACACATACAATATCCTGCTGGCAAAACTGTGTTTGCAGTGCATGCCTCAAATGTGACATAATCATATTTGATGTTAGACTATTACCTTCACCAATACTTTAATATATGACTATCTGTTTTAGATTTGGCTAGAATTATGCTCTACGCTATACAGGAAAATGGTGATAGCAGTTGACTTTTGGGGTCAAACTTGATTTTAACTGCTTACATGTTTGTGGTTAGAATTCTTTCGGAAACATGGTTAGAATCATGCTTTCTAACCCGCAAGTTAACTT
Organism: Tanacetum coccineum; assembly: GCA_026074375.1. NCBI lineage: Eukaryota > Viridiplantae > Streptophyta > Magnoliopsida > Asterales > Asteraceae > Tanacetum > Tanacetum coccineum. The sequence continues at coordinate 59,043 of BQNB010013693.1, forward strand.
ATTTTTGTTTTAGCCAGTCGATTGACCTCAATAGTCAGACCAGCTTTTAACAAATATAACCATCTGACAGTAGATAAGCGCTTGTCGAGTTTTATACATCTTTAGGCAGCTAGACCAATCCTCAGAGGTCAAAATTGGATAGTTGACTTCAAAAGTCAAATCAGTTTTGATAACCGGATTTTGATGGTTTTACCTCTAGACTCAATCTGACTAAAGTATTTATGTACCATTCTCTTTCAATCAAAATGGTTCCAGTGTGAGTTTAAAGAACAGTAAAGTGAATGTAGCGGTGTTTGTAAAATGCAAGTCCGGCAACTTGAGAGCACGAGTGTATAAGTGCGACCACTATAACTCCCGGCAACCATAAATAAGAACTTTTTGTTGGAATCAGGTCCCTTCAAATGGGTTACGAACCGTGGAAATAGCAAAAAACAAAGAGAATATTTGGAAGAGAGATGGGGCAATTTTCTGATTTTATTCCAGTGACTCAATAACACACCAAACAAATAGAAACCATGACTCCTACTTATACTAGAAAACTTCCTGGAAATAAGGTAACAAACTAACAGCCAAAGTTATTCATGCTAAGAAAATGGGAAAGTGGCCAACATGGCCTATGACTCTTTCAACCAATTAAATAAAGGGTCAATGTCATAAAATACCTACGAAGTTTCAAAATTGTCCCGACTTTACCAACGAACTAAATTTCGTACTGTCTACACCAACGAACTTTCAAATTTTGTTCTGATATCACCCGTTTCATTAATTTTTACCGACCCGTGGCAGTTAACATACACGCTGGCACCGGTTTTTTTTATTACTTAATTTAACGAAAGTTAATGCCACGATGGATTCCACTAAACACATAACGAATAAACGCACACACACTTCATTCACTTCCACAAATCCACCCCCAATTCCTTTCCCTTTTCTATGAACCCTAATATTAAATCACAATTTTAATTAACTGTTATCGCTATATAATTCTAATTAACTGTTATGGCTAAAGGTAAGATCATTTATCCTTAACAATTTTATCTTTAATTAAGTTTATAAAAAACCCTAATTCTTTTTAAAACCCTAATTTTGTTAATTAACTGTAATTGCTGTAATTGCAGGTGAACCAAAGAAGAAGAAGAAAGCAAAGAAGGATTTGTTCACTATTTATTTCCACTATGATGGTATTTTCATTTGTTTTCCTTTGGAATACACTCAGGGTCATATGAAAGAGTTGAATGATACCAATTTTCATAATATGTTATACGATCATCTAAAAGAAATAGCTTTAAGGTTAGTTCCACATGGTTGCTTTGAAAAGCTTTATTATTGTCAAACAATTGTTAAGTTAAATTTAGGTCTTACAGAATTTAGGTCAAACCAAGATATTAGTGATATGTTGAAGGTTGGTTATGAAAATGGGAATGCCATAGATATGTATGTTGAACACTTTGGGTATGATATCATGGAAATGGCTCAGGCTGACAAAAATGAGGAACAAAATCAGAATAGTATAGAATCTAGTGATGTTGACTATAATTCTAGTGATTGTGAAGAAATAGAGAATGTGGACTTTTCAGACTGCGGGTGATGAAAGTGTTGTCATTAAGGACATTAGTACATCAGACCCATTTCTAAATATGCTGTGTAATGCTAGGATTATGTTTAGGGGTACTACTGAACATATACAAGCTGATATTCACAGGAGTAGGCCAATCTCTCATAACTTGTACCTTAGTGGAATCAGTAGACACACCCTTTCCAGAAATAACATGACCAAGGTACTCAACCTGTGTTGTCCCAAACACACATTTACTCATTTTAGCATACAACTGTTGTGATTCCATAGTGTCTAATACCAACTCCAAGTGTTTAGCATGTTCTGTCATGTCTTTGCTGAACACTAGGATGTCATCAAAGAAAACTAGAACAAATTTTCTCAAGAAAGGAGCAAACACCTCATTCATTAGAGCTTGAAAACTAGAAGGTGCATTTGTTAGGCCAAATGGCATAACTAGAAACTCATAATGCCCTTGATGAGTTCTAAAAGCTGTCTTGGGTATGTCCTCCTCACACATCCTAATCTGATGGTAACCAGACCTTAAGTCTAGTTTAGTAAACACTTGAGCTTCAAACAATTCATCAATCAATTCTTCTATTATGGGAATGGGGAACTTATCTTTCACAGTTTTCTTATTCAAAGCCCTATAATCCACACACATTCTCCAAGTCCCATCCTTCTTTTTAACCATCACAATTGGTGAAGAGAAAGGGCTATGGCTTTCCCTTATAACCCCACTATCTAACAATTCAGTAACCATGGCTTCTATAGCATCTTTCTGTATGGGAGGATGTCTATAAGGCCTAATATTTATGGGTGATGTATTTTCTTGCAAAGGAATTCTATGATCATGTTTTCTATTGGGTGGCAGAGACTTTGGGACAGCAAAAACTTTCTCATACCTATGCAGTAGGGGAATTAAGGATGGATGAACATTAGTAGATTCACTAGATATACCTGTGCTCATGAGCTCAGCTTGAACACCAGAAGGAGGGTATACACACAATGTCATAGAAAACAATTTTGGCCCAATTTGCTTCCCCTGCATCCACTGTATTGCAGGTTGTGGAATTCCCCTGAGAACTATCTTCTTTCCTTGATACATAAACTCCATCCTCAACTGCAAGAAATTGCAAACTATGTCCCCTAAGGTTGCCAACCATTGCACCCCTAACACCATTTCACACCCACCCAAAGGTATCAACATCATATCAGCCTGAAATGCCTCCCCTTGCAATTTCCAAGTTACACCTTTACACACATGATTACTAGTCAGAAAGTTACCACCAGGTACTGTTACTTGTAGTGGATAGCTTCCTTTAACTGGACATCCAAGTTGCTTGGCAGTAGAGAGATCCAAAAAATTATGGGTGCTACCACAGTCAATCAAAATGTTCACAGGCTTATTGTTGATTTGGCCTTTTATCCTCATTGTTTGGAAGGTATTAACCCCTGATATGGCATTTAAAGAAATCTGAGGTTGTGTAACTGTATCTGGCTCAGGAACATAATCATGCAAGTCCTCACTGACATTTTCCACTACATTATCCTCACAGCCAAACACTCCTTCATCAAATTGTTCATCTAAATTCTCCCCCATGTCATTATTTCCTTCAATGATTTCCAAAGAATATAGCCTCCCACTACACTTGTGTCCAGGCACGTACTTTTGATCACAATAGAAACATTGATTCTTTGACCTCTTATCATCTAATTCCTTCTGAGTCAATTGTTTCCTGACTGGTGTAGTTACAGGGGTGTTTGGTTTAGTTCTCCAATTAGTGGTTGTAACAGGTGAGGGCAACAAAGAAGGTCTTGAATTATTTCCATACCCAGAATTACCACTTCCAAACCTACCCATTTGAGAATTCACCACTGCTTTATTCTTTTTTCTCACAGCTTCCAAAGTAGCTTCTTGGTAGTTTGTTAGCTGATAGGCATCTGCCAAATTTGTGGGCTTAAACATCCTCACTCCCATTTCGATTTCAGGTGGTAACCCACCCAAATAGAAACTCACAGCATGTTCTTCACTAATATCCACCCTACTTAATAAGGTATCAAATGCATCTTGATAATCCTTGGCATTAGATTGGTATTTGATTTTCCTAATCTCACTGATTGGATCATCAAACACAGTTCCAAACCTTTGTAAAATCCCATTCTTATACACATTCCAAGTAACATTTTCTCCATTAAGCCTGATAAACTGCCTATGCCAAAGTAATGCAGTATCAAACAGATGAACAGAGATGAGTTTTACCTTCTGATTCTCAGGAATCTCATCAATGGAGAAGAATTGTTCACACCTGAAAATCCACCCCTTAACATCATCTCCTGAAAATTTAGGAAATTCGACCTTAGTCATTCTTGTAAACTGATTCTGAGTTGAAGCTCTCCCATGAACATTCATTCCTTGATTCATGGTCACCATTTCTTGTAATGCTTTTGTAACTCGTTCCAATGATGCTTCCAAAGATGACAATCTTTCATTAACACCCCTATCTTCATTGTTACTAGTACCAACAATGGATCTTGTAGCAGGTGCCATTGGATTTGGGGATTGTTTGTTATTGAATTATGTTGTGTTGTTAGTAGTTATCCTCTACTCTTCGTTCGAATAACAAACCTAACAACTTGTAACCGTTCTTGGCCAAATCAAATCAACCAAAACTGACCATTAGTTCAAGAACAGAGAATTTAACCACTTATGGGCTGTTCATGTGATCGCAATGGGTATTTGACACTTGGTCGTATTTCTGACGGATAACAAACAATCTTGATCAGCTTACCAGTGTAGTAAACTGATAGACACCAGAAAAGTAACTAACTTCGAACAATTTGGTGAAAAGAACAAGATTTGAGTTGCCAGGAAGGCAGCTCTGATACCACTTGATATGATCCAAAGTAGATTTCAATCAGTGAAATGGTACTTTGATCTTCAAACTACCAGAAGATTCAAACAAACAAGAAGAGAATCTTGGAGATAGAATGAAAGGGATTTGTTATTAGTTGAATGAGTTAAAGGTTTGTTACAAGAGAGAATTGTAATTGAAAAACATGAATGAAATGATTACAGAGTTGTGTATTTATACTAATGAAATGAAAGATAAAATGAAATGTTTGTTGGTAACTGTTTTCCCCGTCAATTGTGCTTGAGTTCTTCTTTGACTTTTAGTTTGACTTTTCTTAACTGACTTCCACTCATAACATAGAGTAACAGAGTTACGAAGGTAGAACAGTTGAGGACGCATAAGAGCATGGCACACACCATTAGAGATTAGAGAGGCGTGCAAGGAAACCAGTGACTTATTTTATTAAAGAAAAGTAAAAATAAAAAAAAAAATCTTTTTTCTTAAAATTGGAAGGAAATACTTTATTTTAAAAAGCATCAAAATAACACTAATTTTTTTTCCATTTCTTTTCTTAAGTAATACTCAAGAACACAACCCCTTCTGTTTCATTTTTATTTTCTTTCATTTCTTTCTTAACTCTAACTCGAGAACACAGTGTAAGGGTGATTGCAGGGTCTTCGAGAACGCATTTAACAAAAAAAACTTTAGTAACTTAGGTGAATATTTTGGAATACTTTAGTAAAATATTTGTGTATTAACCCTAATAAATATATATGATTTTTTTTAGATATAAATTTAAAGTTTGAAGTTTTGGGGTCCGAACAAAGTAGTATAAAATAGAATTTGTTTTGATACATGTTACAGTAGAGTTCTACAAAAGTCTAACGGACTCACCAGGCTCGTATAGAGTAAAAAAGAGATTGATAAAACGTAAACAAATTGAATTCAAGATTATTCATTTTATTTGTTTGGTTTTTAATTCAGTTGACAATCTTGGAGTTGCTTTTGACAGAATGCAAGACCGTCAAGAAGTACTTGCCGAAGGTTTGATCAATACCTCAACTACTTTTTTGCACATTGGTATAAATATGTTTATTCTGCAAGTTCTATATTCTGAAATAAATGATTGTCTTGCAAATATGAGAAAGACACAAAAATAACACTTAGTCTAAAGTACTAGTGATGAAAAAATACTTGCCATTTCGACCCATTTATTTATAGATGGATCAATTAGGTTGTGTTTAATTTCAAACGGGTCATAAAGAAGTTTAGCTAAAATGGAAACAGTTCAAGTTTTTTAAGAGTCATTAAAATATGTCTAAAAGACACTTCAAGAGCAAGAGTTACCGTTTATTGGCAGTTGCACGTAGACCACTATACTTAATACTTGACGTCTCAATTTTGCTACAAATCGCCCATTTGAGCAAAATGTAATCTTTAATTATTTTTTCCATTTTCAGAAGTCTTTCTGTTGGTGACAAAATTGAAAAGTCGATTCCTTTCTAGACATTAATTAAGCTTTGGAGATTTCCCATCATAATCTTGTGTTTTTGCAGTGTAAAGTATTAGTGTTCGAATACGTATCTTTACTCCTTACAAACGCAGAACAGTTTTTGGACAACCAGACATATGCAGCAAGCTTCATGCTTTTGATTCTTATGCATCGTCAGTTGAAGAGTCAACTATGCTTGCCAAACATTGCGGTTGGCGTTCATGTGAATCTTGGAATGGTTATTATCGCCTTTTTACACAATGTGTCATATAACCTTGTACATTTTTTGAACTCAAAATTACTTCATTATAAACCTTGTAATTAAGCATTGCTTTTTATTTGTGATTTCTTGCCCTTCAATAAGAAATCTGTCTGATTAGAATTGTAATAGTCATTCTGGGTATGTAAGAAAGTTAAAAAGTTAAAAATATATTTCTTTATCTTGTGTACATTAACATCACCTGAAGAGGACCGGGTGCGGCAAGTTATCATGCCAGCATTGTGGTTATAACACTTGTGTTACGATGCCACACCAATGTTCTGGTTCATCGTTATCAAAATCACAATGCCAGATATCAAAAAAGTTGGTATATTTTTGTTCCCAGTTTAACCCGGTTTGAGGGGTCGTCCCGGTTCAACCTTTTTTCTACAAACACACTATATGTTCATATACAAACAAAAATAGTGCAATGAAAAAGTATTTAATTTTTAGCATTTACACATTGATTTGTTTCTAAGCATTCAGCACATTAAATCTTTTTACACCAAACATATACCAACCCTCTTACATATGATTAGATAACCAATTGACAAGTCAATGTAGTTATAAATACAGTTACACATATGAATAGCTAATGTGGATGATATAAGATAAGTAATGTGTCCTATTATCTTTTGCACAACCTGTGTGTATTCTATTTTTTTTTTTTGGGTAAAGAGGTCACGAAGGGCCTCGGTATGAACAAGAATATGATTAATTACGTTAACTAATTGGTTGCAACTTTACCCAGACTCCTTGATCGTGCGAAAACCATCCCTTTTCTCAATGCTTTCTCACATTGTTATTCATTCCATACGTATAAGTTTCCGCTCACAATTCAACGCCTATATGATGATTAACATAATGAAATTTACAATTGTCAGATAGTATTATGAAAAGATTAGAATGGTGCTATCAGTAAAAATATGGCTTTTCAAACTGTAACACATCCCATTAAGCCTAACTATGTAGTTTTGGTATTTTTGCATGACTGTTAACCTAGTCTTTAAGTAGAAAGGCTTATGAAATGTATTTACCAAGCTTTTCATTACTATCAAAGACGATTCAGGCCTTATCAGAGAGTTGATCTACCTACCAAAATAAAGCGTTGTCTTGGGAAGTTAGCTTATATTTCTAGGCATATAGCGAAACGACGATTTCTGCAGTTTTTGCAAGCTCTTCAAAATGATGCTAGGCGTATAGCCGAAGGACAATTTTCACAGGTTTTTCAAGCTCCTCAAAAAGATGCTAGGCGTATAGCCAAAGGATGATTTCCACATTTTTTGCAAGCTCCTCAAAATGGTGCTAGGCTTATAGCCAAAGGATTGGATTTAAGTCCTTTAATTTTAGTGTATGCAAAGAAGCTTTTTAACATGGTTTTTTCAAAACAAACCCACGTGCACAAGTATGTAAACATAAGAATATATATATTTGGTAAAAAGATAGTATTGGTGACAAAAGAAGCACATTCTATAGATCAATCTTGTAAGATCAAATCTTACAATTCCATTAATTCCATGAAATGAGTTCTGCTTTCTCACGAATCTGCTATACACTTGCATGCATTATTTCTTCTTATCCGTGAGGTGTGAGTTGTCGGGTTATCCATGCATGATTTTGAATGAGCCTATATTCTTTCTAAAAGGCAATTTTGTGAATTGTGGTTTGAGGGAATGATCATATATAATCTCTTTTGCAATTATATAAAGGAAGCTTTTACTTGTTCGACTCATTCGGCTTGGACCAGGGGCGGAAGGATGTGTTAGATAGGGGGGGGCCGCTGCCCCCGGTAAACTGGCGAAAAAATAAAATTAGTGCAAAAATTGTATTTTTATGGCCTTATTTTTAGCTTGCCCTCATCCCAAATATCAAATGCCCCCGATAAGACTACTTAAATATCAAAAATTTGTTGAAAAGCTGCTAAAAGATGCTAAAAATTCGCTAAAAGCTGTTAAAAAAAACTGCTAAAACGCTACTAAAAGCTGTTAAAAGTGCTAAAACGCTACTAAAAGCTGTTAAAAGTGCTAAAACGCTACTAAAAAGCTGCGATTTTTGGAGCTGTTTCAGAGAAATTTTTTTTGCCCCCTATATACCAAGATCCTGGCTCCGCCACTGGACTAGCCTTGATTAGAGGCCTGATTTTAAAATTCACAACATTCAGTTCTGAATAGTTTCTCATCGATTCTGTGTTAAATACTTTCAACTCGTTACTTGGCTCGTTATGTCTTTCCGAAATTCTGTAGTGCTATTTGTTAACTGTTCTTTACGAATGCTCACAGGTATGTATTTGGAGTGACACGTGCCTTGACTCGAAGAATTTTTTACATACTATTGTTAACATATGAAAGGATTATTAAGTGGAAAGAACACAATTACCAAATTATTATTTACTATGTCTTCTCTTAGATTTTCATTTAACAAGGTGTTTGTAACTTTGTATTGTGTGCATATAAAACACTAACATTTGCTATCATCCCCACAAGTTTCCCTCCAATATTTTTGAGTATTTTACTTTACCTTCCCACGGATCACACATCAAGATGCTATCTGAACCGTCTATTAGTTTCACATATATCAATCAGTGTATGGCCAAGATTTATCTCAAAGAAGCACAAATAACCTCAAACTAACACAAATACCCATTGTGTAAAAGAGAGCCTCTTTTTATATTACTCCTATATATGTCATACATTTCATCTAACAACCACACCAAACACACATTTCTTCTAACCTGAAACACTCTCCAGCTTAAGCTTATGTACCATACAACCAGAAATTTGCCATTAGTTATTTCGACATGTCGCTCTTTCTATCTTGACAAAGGTGTTGTTCTACGTGGGTTAGATTACCTTCATAATGATTACATAAGGTTAGATACTTATGTTTGTAAACGCTCATATTATATTATGTTTATATAATAAAACAAAGAGAGTTTTTTCAACACCGTTAGTGTTTTGCCTTTGTATTTGGCAGAATATAAATACCAACGATCTCTGTTAAACTGTAAAGGCTATACTAGCATTTCCTTAAAGGTAATCTCTAGTACCTGGTCACGGTTTTCATGTAAATGAAATTACTATATGTGGTATAACTCATCTTGTATCTGAAATTATGGTGTTAGGGTGACTTACAATTTAGAGTGATTAACCCGATCGAGTCAATGCTTGGTTTAGCTTTGGCTAATGGAATAAAAAACATATATGTGGTAAATTAACATATTTCAGCACCCTTTGTTCTTATTAGCTAGCATAATTAAAAAAGCTTGCCTTTTCCATCCAATTCTTTTTTTGTTATTTTAGAAGCCTCATAATATTGAAAATGTTAGACACATGTTGCATCAACAAGTTCTCCCACAATACTTTTTGCTTATTTTTTTTCTTGATTTTATCTTTTTTTATTATATTTTTTGTATTAAATCAGTGTTTAACTTGAAATTCCACAGGCCAACAAGGTCATATACAGGAATAGACGTGAAGTTGTCGTTCCTGTTGACCTTGTCTTTCGTATGGAGTGGTTGATTATAAGGGAAGGGAGGGTTGAGTAAGTGAGCCCATTCAGGGCTGAGTTGGGGCATAGTTGGGCGTGCAGACTGGACAATTAGGCATCTTTAGGTTTTCCTCTGATCCCCAAAATAAAAAACAATCATTTATACAAGCATGGATCGATTCGTATCCCAACCCGATCTTTTTGTATGTCTTCTTGATTTCATAGTACGACGATGGGAAATTATATCCTTCAGTTATTTTATGTAAAGCCTTGATGTGCGAAATCTCTGTTGTAAATTCCAATGTACTCATATCACAACCCGGGTACAACTTTTGGGTGGACCTAGAAAGTAACTCTTCAAACTCGTTATTAGGACCCGTTGTTTGGGATGGTTGAGGACCAGTTGTTTGAGTTGGTGGAGTTGGGACATTATTTGCAGAAATATCTTCGAAAAACGTATCCATGTCAACGTGTTCAGGTGAATGCGGTACTGGTGGAGGTAGCGGAAGAATCGGTTCACCGTGATATTTCCAAGTGGTATAATGTTGGTCAAACCCGTAACGAGATATGTGTACCTCAAGAATTTCGAGGGTAACACGATTATCATCACGGTTACAACATCGACTACATGGGCAATGGATCTTTTGTGTGATGGGGTGCAACAATGGCTTACAATGCTTGATGAATGCAAAAAGACCATCTAAAAATTCTTCGGAATTACGATTGGATATAGTGGTCCAACTCTTATCAATTGTCATAACTGCGTTGCAAATAAACATATTCAAATAAATGATTTTTATTTTTTTATACCAAAAGGTCATTAACAAATATGAACTGTTCTGTTTACCTAAGTGCAACTATGGAAGGCAATCCTAACCCACTCTTTGAATGTTTCGTCTCATATATGAATGCGTATAACCGATTTACTATTTGAGAAAATTTCGGCAGCATTTCCCCTCAACTCCCCAAATATGTGTTTAAAGACATATTCGTAGGAGTAAAGGAGAAACACTGTCGAAATCATCTCAAATAGTAAACCAATTATACGCATTCATATCCTAAATGAGACAAAACATTCAAAAAGCAGTCCCAAACAGGGGACTTTCCGAAATTAATTTCTAATAAATTAATTTCGGACGGGTTTTCTATAGGTTGATTAACTTCGGACGGGGATTTTCCGAAATTAATCACTAAAATCCTAAAAAATTCCTAAACACATATCAATCACTTTTCAACATATAATCATATAAGGGGGTGTTTGTTTCGGCTTATACGTGGGCTTATGAGCTTATATGATTTCGGATTATATATCATAAGCACCAATTTTCCGAAATCAAAAAAGCCAGAAAATTGGGGCTTATGAAAATATAAGCCGAAATCAAATATGATCATAAGCTCACATTTAAGCCGAAACAAACACCCCTTAAGTATATAAGCCGAAACAAACATCATATTTAAGCCGAAACAACACCGGTTCGTTCACATTTAAGCCGAAACAAACATCATATAAGCCGAAACAAACAACCCGCATTTAAGCCGAAACAAACCTGTGGTTGACTGGGGTTGACTGGGGTTGACTTTAGTTGCTGCTGCCGCCGGTCTTTGCTGCTGCCGCCGGTCGTTGCTGCTGCCGCCGGTGGTGGTGGTGGCTCTAACATACACATTATCAAATAATAAAACAAATTAACCTACTAATAATCAAAAAATAAACAAATTAACAAAATAAAACAAACAAACCTCTATATCAATTAAGGGTTTAAAACCAACCAAACAAGGGTTTAAGAATTATTAATTAGAGGATTAAAGAAAAAGAATTAAACTAATAGAAGAGGAGGAGGGGTGGTGGCTGCGGTACGTGGTGGTACCGTGTGCTCGTGTGCGAGTGTGGTGGCGGGTGGGTGGCTGTGGTGGTGGCTGTGGTGGTGGATGTGGCTGCTGTGGTGGTGGATATGATGTGGTGGCTGTGGTGGTGATGTTGAAGAGGATAAACTTTTTTTTTTCTAAGTATTCTTTTCTGTGAATGAGTTGTAAGAATGTATAGATTAGATTTAGGGTCGACATTTCCCTATGCATTTTGGGTCGACTATGTCGACCCTAAGTTGGTCAAAGATAGTGCACGTGTTATTTTGTACTTAGGGTCGACAATGTCGACCCTAAGTGTTTTTATTTTAGGCGGATTTTTTGACTTTTGGTAAAAATTTCTGTTTTTCATTAAAATAATTTAAGGGGGTGGTTCAAAATTTGGTGAAAATTTTGGGGAATTTGGAGGCAATTTTAGGGTCGACATTAGTTCGAAATTTTGGGTCGACAATGTCGACCCTAAGTTTTTATATGTAAATTAATATTAAAAATGTATATAAAATGATTTTTTATAAAATATATAATAACTTTTGTATAAAATATATAACTTTTTATAAAAAATATAAATTGGTTCGTTTCGCCCGGGTCGGTCCGGTTCCTCGTTTCGTATATAATTATTATATAAAATGATTTTTTATAAAATATATAATAACTTTTTTATAAAATATATAACTTTTTAAAAAAAATATAAATTGGTTCGTTTCGCCCGGGTCGGTCCGGTTCCTCGTTTCGTATATAATTATTATATAAAATGATTTTTTATAAAATATATAATAACTTTTTTATAAAATATATAACTTTTTATAAAAATATAAATTGGTTCGTTTCGCCCGGGTCGGTCCGGTTCCTCGTTTCGTATATAATTATTATATAAAATGATTTTTTATAAAATATATAATAACTTTTTTATAAAATATATAACTTTTTATAAAAAATATAAATTGGTTCGTTTCGCCCGGGTCGGTCCGGTTCCTCGTTTCGTATATAATTATTATATAAAATGATTTTTTATAAAATATATAATAACTTTTTTATAAAATATATAACTTTTTATAAAAAATATAAATTGGTTCGTTTCGCCCGGGTCGGTCCGGTTCCTCGTTTCGTATATAATTATTATATAAAATGATTTTTTATAAAATATATAATAACTTTTTTATAAAATATATAACTTTTTAAAAAAAATATAAATTGGTTCGTTTCGCCCGGGTCGGTCCGGTTCCTCGTTTCGGTTCAACGGACGAGACGATATGTTATGGTTATATGTTAGAGGTTCAACGGACGAGTCGATATGTTATGGTTACATGTTAGAGGTTCAACGGACGAGTCGATATGTTATGGTTATACGTTAGACGTTCAACGGACGAGTCGATATGTTACGGTTATATGTTAGACGTTCAACGGACGAGTCGATATGTTATGGTTATACGTTAGACGTTCAACTGACGAGATAGTTCATTACCAAGCAAATATCATTACCAACCAATGTTAACGAATCGTGATGAATGTTAGACGTTCAACGGACGAGACGATATGTTATGGTTATATGTTAGAGGTTCAACGGACGAGTCGATATGTTATGGTTACATGTTAGAGGTTCAACGGACGAGTCGATATGTTATGGTTATACGTTAGACGTTCAACGGACGAGTCGATATGTTATGGTTATACGTTAGAGGTTCAACGGACGAGACGATATGTTATGGTTATATGTTAGAGGTTCAACGGACGAGTCGATATGTTATGGTTACATGTTAGAGGTTCAACGGACGAGTCGATATGTTATGGTTATACGTTAGACGTTCAACGGACGAGACGATATGTTATGGTTATATGTTAGAGGTTCAACGGACGAGTCGATATGTTATGGTTATACGTTAGACGTTCAACTGACGAGATAGTTCATTACCAAGCAAATATCATTACCAACCAATATTTTCAATCATCTACCACCACTACACACGCCGTCACCGTAGTTTTTGTTACTACTATCGTCAGAGTTCACTTCTACAACTGTCACATTATCATTACTACAGCTACTATTACAACATTAGCGGTTCAACGTATCACCCGCCAAAAACTCCCTCCAGAAGCCAAAATACCGCGCGCATTTTGCACTCCCTCCTCCCGCCCAAAACACCCGCCAAATACTCCCGCCAAAAACACCCGCCAAAAACACCCTCCAAATACTCCCGCCAAGCATTCTTCTTTACCATTAAAACAGATAGTATCTTATCCTCCCAAGCACACACACACTCTTATCCTCACAACCACCACCACATTCACCACCACCTCGATCAACTGTCACCAGATGGAGCGATCTAATCAAACTTGGTTGTGCAAGTGTAAAAACGGAAATGTGGTGTTGCGAACATCATGCAGAGATCACAGCTATGGTCAACGATACTACGCATGTCCTAATTCAAAGGTGAACTATCAAAGCATAACTATTTATGTAATATAAAATAGTTAGCTTGTCAAAATGACTTTTCTTATGATTTCCTTACTACGTAACAGCCAGGAACTACAGAGAGAGGATGTGGCTACTTTATGTGGATGGATGCTTCTCCTGGACCGTCAACACCTCAAAGTCATTCTCCGCGATCTGCACAGAATCTCAGAATGGCAGAGTGCTCAAATTGTAAGTTCTTGGCTGAAAGGATAAAGACACTAGAGGCAAGGATAAGTGTACTAGAGGGACAACTAGAGATGGAAAGGCATCCCGAGAACCACACACTTGAGTCAGCTGGAATACTTTACGAGATCTACCAAGGGATGAGAAACCTTAATATGGAGTAGTTTTTCATTAAGATAAATCATTTTAGCATTTGGAATGTAGGAAAACTTAATATGCTTTAATGTTTGAGATGGGAAAACTTAGTATGCTTTAATGTTTGAGTGTTTATCGATTTCTAATGTAATTTGATATTATAATAATAAACGTTAATCGATTAGGAATCATTCCGTGTATTTTGATTATTTATTGTGGTTAAACTACATTTAGTTCAGTTAATTTTGAAGTAAATTTATCAAATTAGCAAACTAATAAATGATAAAATAAATAAATAAAAGAGTAATGTGCAAAAAAACATCCCTGTGTTATTTTTTTAGGACACTATACATCCCTGTGTTACATTATTATTTGAAAAAAAAAATTAATTTTTTTTACAAAATCTTAAAAAAAAAATTCGCACTTTAGAAAAATCTTAATTTTTACGAAAAATTTTACGAACCAATCTTAATTTTATGAACCAATCTTAATTTTTACGAAAAGTTTTACAAACCAATCTTAATTTTACGAAAAAAATTTAAAATTTTTTTTAAAATTTTTACGAACAAATCTTAATTTTACGAACCAATCTTAATTTTTACAAAAAATTTTGTACTTAGGGTTGACATTGTCGACCTTAAGAGTCGACCCAAAGTTATTTATTGTATTTATAAATTTGTTTAATATTTATATATAAAATCTAAATACATTTAAATGCCAAAAAAAATATAAAATTATACTTATTGGGTAGGGTCGACAATGTCGACCCTAAGTACTAAGAAAATGTCGTCCCTAAGTTTCCCCCCAAAATTTCTAAAGTTTCCCCAATCCCGCCATAATTTATATATATAATTTAGAAATATTTTAAATATATAAAGTTATTTTTAAATGGTAGGGTCGACAATGTCGACCCTAAGTGTCGACCCTAAGGTATTTTATATATTTAAGTTATTTTTTTAATGCTAGGGTCGACAATGTCGACCCTAAATGTCGTCCCTAAAGTATTTTATATATTTAAGTTATTTTTTTAATTCTAGGGTCGACAATGTCGACCCTAAATGTCGTCCCTAAGGCGCTTTTTTGACTTTGCATTTTTTGTTGAAAAAAGCGGGTCCCACGTGTGGTTTAGGGTCGACTATGTCGACCCTAATATTTGGCCGTCCCTAAACAACCCTTTTGTTGTAGTGCCTCTAATGTAACCGTTGCAGATTGCAGTGTCCCAAAAAAACACATCCAAGCCGATAAAGACAAGTGGTCAGGATAGTGTCTAGTGAGTGGTACCAGTTATAGTATATTTGAACAAATTTCTTTGCTTCATTGTAAAATGACACATTCTTTTTCATTACGTATATACATTTAAGTATAATGTTAAAAACCTGTATAATTAGCCAAAATGACCAACAGCAGCAGCGGCAAACAGACATAAACAACCAACTAGCCAAAGATTATCATTTTCAGTTGAGCTAAACAATAGTGATTTGATAAAGGCAAGTGTGCATTTGAAAGCTTGGGGTCTTTAATGAGCGTCATTGCAGAAGCACCTGTGACGAACACTACCGTCCCAAATATTTTAGCGATGGATCTCAGGCTTCGAATATTTATTGGTTCAAACCTAAAATCATGCATATGTAAAATTCAAACACATATCTGAATTTATATGCATTTAATATCATATGTGAGAATGCTCAATTAGCACCCAACAATTGATGCTGCAACAAAGGTTATGGCTGGAATAAGATTAGATAAAGCACTTGCTGCTGATGATGAGGCCAAGTATATGCCTTCACCCTTCATATTGAATCATTTGGTATTTTGGTTACCTGTTACTCTGCCCAAAAATATTTATACACAACAAAATAACTTAGCAGAACTTATAAACGAGTAGTGAGCGACAAATATGTCAAATATAATTTACCCAATCAAGGATGCAATGAAGATTAGCGAAAAGCTCTTCCATCCCATTGAATCTTTCGTGCTTTTACTCCTATGGTACACGTACAATAGTTCAAAATTTCAAACCTACTAAAATCTGAGATGATTTAACTACATACTATTTCAATATCTTGCTGGAACATACCTTGCAAGGTAAGCATTGGGAGCAATGAACAAAGTTCCGAAAGCCTGTCTATAGACAACATAAACTCGAGGGCTCATTCCTTGCATGAAAGAAGCTTTAGCTGATAAGGATATTCCTGCATATGTAAACTGCAACACCAACATAACTATTCGCCTTTTATTTTGCTTAAGATATTGGACTTCGCTTTCTACAACTTGTAGGCCGGAAAGTAAAAATATAAGAGGCCCAAAATTTTTGATCATTAACGTTTATTGGCTGTAGTCATTATGTCATAGAAGTAATCAGACAGTTATAAGTATCTAATGGCGACACAACAAATCAATACAGACTGCATGTACACTATCACTATCCAAACAATGTCTATTTCTTGACTATAGAAAATTATGTACACGCGCTTCGTTTAGTTCTATTGCTCTTATCACTCTCACATAAATAAGTATTGAAGTTGAATAAACACTATCATGAGGGATAATCATGAGATGCAGACGAACAAAACAGCCATCTTTCAGCAGCGGAGGTGCCTCGAAAACTATTTGTTTTATTGTCTTCTATCACAATAGTGGTTATTTCGAGTAAATACACATAAATGGAATAAGTAGAACATCTTATATCTACTAGCATAGTCGTCGTATATATGCGTCATCTGTTCTAGGCTTTTTGCAGGATGTCTCAGATATGTGGCACCAGTTACACCTCTAGTACCTATAACACATCAACTTTATCAAACACCCGCAGGTAATATGCCCTACATAAAACTTCCTATCTACCATGCGGTACATATTTGACAATTAATTTTGTGTGCTATTCATGCTGAAAGTTAAACATTCACCATTTTAGACTTACTTGGATCTTGAGTAAAATAATAAAACCTTACTCCAAAAGCAAAACTTTCACTCGTTCGTCATGGTCATTCAATATCTTTGATTAGTACTTTGTACCTTATATATTTATATTGCAATCCCTATGATTGCAGGATTTTCATGGAACGGTAGGTGTATTCCCGGTGAAAGCAGCAGACAAAACAGGTGCGAGTGATTCTTTTGTTGGTTCCCTCCTAGCTAAGATCATCGACGACCAATCTATGTTACAGGTAACCACATTTTAGTCTACTTGCTTTTACATACATTTTAGTCCACTCACTTTCCTGCTAATGTAATTAATCAAAATAAATTGCTTCCACTGGCATACTTATTCAAGGTACTATTTTCCCTTTGTTTTAAGTATATCCTCGCACTCAACTACATCGGTGAACAAACA
>BQNB010013694.1:0-76650 GCA_026074375.1 Tanacetum coccineum
CACTTCCACCTCCGGAATCTCACCCGATGTCTCCGAACTCAAAGATATGGTCAAAGCATTGCTCCTTGATAAGAAGAATCAATCCCAAACTCCCGCACCCGTAAAAGCGGTCGAGCAAAGTTGTGTAACTTGCGGAGGTGGTCATTCTTACCAAAATTGTCCAGCCACCGATGGCAACGTTTATCGTGACAATATCCAAGAATACATGTCACAAGCCGCCGCAGTTAACTACAACCAAGGGAATGCCAGTTACCGACCTCAGATGGTCGCAAACCAAATTCGACCTCCCGGTTTTCCACCAATGCAAAACCATTAAAACAACCAAAATCGGGGGATCAATTTCAACCAAAATTGGGGGAACAATTTTAACCAAAATCGAGGTAATAATTTCAATCAATGACAAGTTTACCAACCCCAGATTAATCAACCCCCGACTTTTCAAGCTCAAGCTCCACCTTACCAAGCTTCAGTTCCACCAGCACCAGGTGTGTCTAAGCCCGGTTATGCAAAATATGCAAAATCAAATGGCAAATATAACGGACATGATCACCAAATTCGTAAATAGTAATACCGCTTCTACTTCGGGCTCGGGTTCTCTTCCAAGCAACACCATTGCTAACCCGAAAGGTGATGTGAAAGCGATCACTACCCGAAGCGGTGTTGCCTATAATGGACCTCAAATTTCTTCTCCTCCTAAAGAGAAGGAAAATGAACCCGAGGTGACAAAGGATACGGTGCAACCAAGCACCGAAAACATCCAACCTTCGGTGGTCCAAACTAATGACCAAATTGGTGAGCCCGTTGTTGCTTCAAAGACTAAACCAACCTTGCCATATCCTTCAAGGGCCAACAAAGAAAAGTTCCGTGAAAAAGACGATCTTCTAGTTTCAAAATTTATGGAGATTTTCCGGAATCTCCATTTCGAGCTAAGTTTCGCGGACGCTCTCCTACACATGCCCAAATTTGCACCAATGTTTAGAAAGCTCCTCAATGACAAGGATAAGATAATTGAGTTGACAAAGACACCGGTAAACGAGAATTGCTCGGCGGTTATCCTTAAAAAGTTTCCCGAGAACTTGGAGAACACGGTAGATTTCTTATACCGTGTGATTTTCGTAGATGAATGAATGCTTGGCCTTGGCCGATCTCGGTGCACGCATCAACCTAATGCCTCTCTCCATTTGCGAAAGAACTAACGCTCCCAGTTTGACAAAACCCGAAATGATTCCTGAACTTGCCGGACCGAACGATTTCTACTCCAACCGGCATCGCCGAGGATGTTTTCGTAAAAGTTGGAACGTTCTTCTTTCCTGTCGATTTTGTGGTCGTTAATTACGTTTGCCGATCCTCGGGGTCCCCTAATATTAGGAAGACTTTCTTGAGACGGCAAGCCTTGATAGACGTCACGGAGAACAAATGACATTTAGACATGAATGGACCAATCCGTGACCTTCAAACGTTGGTGATACTAAAACTCTCTCCTACAAATATCATTGGTAATCAGGTTAAACCGAGTCGATGTTATGACTTGCTTGTGAAGAATAGTTCAGAAGTACTTGAAATTCTGAAAGTGGCAATCCCACATTTTTATCTTCGGGCATTATGATCGATTCTCGCTCTCCATCTTTCACTCCCTTCGGAGGAAGTGATTTTCTAATGGAAGAGATCAATGCATTTCTTGAACACGATGATTCAATACCACCGGGTGTTGATGGCTCTTTGATCTGAGAGATACTGTTTTACCTTGAGGAATTGTTTAAGTCGTGATAAATTAGTGACACACCTCCCACTGTCTCCAGTTTGTGAAATTAATGTGCCTGAAGAGATTAAATCTTCATGTGAAGATCCTCCCGACCTTGAACTCAAAGACTTACCATCTAATCTTGAGTATGCGTTTTTGGAGGGTGATGACAAATTACCCGTCATAATCGCTAAAAACTTGAAAGATGAGGATAAAACCGCCTTGATCAAGGTTCTTAAGTCACACAAACATGCCATAGCTTGGAAGATTTCTGATATTAAGGGGATAGATCCACAGTTTTGCACCCATAAGATTTTGATGGAGGAAAATGCCAAACCCGTAGTTCAACATCAGAGAAGGTTAACCCAAAATCCATGAGGTTATTAAGCACGGAATTTATTCTAATCTTGATGCAGGGTTAATTTACCCTATCTCTGACAGCCCCTGGGTAAGCCCGGCTCATTCGTGCCCTTAAGAAGGGAGGGCATAAACCGTAGTGAAAAATGAAGAAAATGAGTTAATACCCACTAGGTTGGTTACGGGATGGCGAGTTTGCATCGACTACCAAAAACTCAATGATGCAACTCGCAAAGACCATTTCCCGCTGCCATTTATGGATCAGATGCTTGAAAGATTAGCCGGAAATGAGTACTATTGCTTTTTGGACGGATTCTCCGGCTACTTTCAGATCCCGATTGACCCACTTGATCAAGAGAAGACTACCTTCACCTGCCCTTACGGGACATTTGCCTATGTCGCATGCTTTTGGGTTATGACAATGCCCGGGAACGTTCCTAAAGGTGTTTAGGTTGCAATCTTCACGATATGATTGAAAAAAACCATGGAAGTCTTCTATGGATGATTCTCGGTTTTTGGTGATTCTTTCTCCTCTTGCCTTCCCATTTAGACAAAAATGCTACAAAGACTGTGAAGGCACCAATTTGTGCTAAATTGGGAAAAGTGCACTTTTATGGTCAGAAGGCATAGTCCTTGGCCATAAGATTTCTAAATCCAGGATTGAGGTTGATAGGCAAAAATTTGTTGTAATTGCAATATTTCCTATCCCACTACCGTGAAGGGTATTCGCAGGTTTTCTCGGTCACGCGGATTTACCGGCGATTTATTCTGGATTTTCCAAAATCGCCGGCCTATGACCACCTCCTTGAAAATGAAACTTCCAGTTTATCTTCTCAAAGGAATGCATTGAGCATTGAAACCTTAAGATGAAGTTAACCAGGCTCTAATTCTAGTTTGCTCCGATTGGACTTTGCCCTATGAAATCATGTGTGATGCAAGCGATTTTGCTGTTGGGGCGTTCCTGGGCAACGTAAGACTAAGCGTTCTAGCCGGATACTATGCAAGCAAAACTATGACCGAGTGCTCAGCACATTACACTACAACGAAAAAAAGAATTACTTGCGATAGGTGTATGCTTTCGTGAAATTCCGGCCATATCTTGTCTTATCCAAAAGCATAGTGTATACGGACCACTCGGCTCTCAAGTACTTGCTTGCTAAGCAGGATGCTAAGCCAAGATTGCTTCGGTGGATTTTGCTGCTCCAAGAATTTAATGTCGTTATCCGTGATAAAAAAGGAGTAGAAAATCTCGCCGCAGACCACCTTTCTCGACTTGAAAATCCCCATCAAAGTGAGCTCGAGAAAAAGGAAATTACGGAAACATTTCCTCTCGAGACACTTGAGATGGTTACCTTTCGTGGTGATGATAATGCCCCATGGTTTGCAGATTTCGCAAATTACCATGCGGGGAACTTCATTGTCAAAGGAATGTCGACCCAACAGAAAAACAAGTTTTTCAAAGATGTCAAACATTATTTCTGGGACGACCCCTTTCTATTCAAGATCTGCGCTGACCAAGTAATCAGGGGTTGTGTTTTGGGGCAAGAAGCTTTTGACATTCTCAAAGCTTGCCACAGTGGACCCACAGGGGGACACTACGGTGCCAATTACACCGCTAAAAAGATCTTTGATTCAGGATTTTATTGGCCTACAATCTACAAGGATGTCCACGACTTTGTCACCCGATGTGCCATTTGTCAACGTCAAGGCAAAATTTCGCAACGTGATGAGATGCCACAAAACTCTATCCAAGTTTGTGAAATCTTTGACATTTGGGGCATTGATTTTATGGGGCCATTCCTGTCTTCAAGAGGGAATAAATACATACTCGTGGCAGTCGATTACTTATCAAAATGAGTTGAAGCAAAAGCGCTCCCCACCAATGATACACGAGTTGTTTGCAAATTTCTTAAAACTCTTTTCTCCAGATTTGGTGCCCCTCGTGCAATCATAAGTGATCGAGGAACCCATTTTTGTAATGACCAATTTGCAAAGGTCATGCTTAAATATGGAGTTACCCATCGACTCTCCACCGCGTATCATCCACAAACAAGTGGACAAGTTGAGGTATCCAATCGTGGTTTGAAAAGGATTCTTGAAAGACCGTGGGCGAAAATCGTGCCTCTTGGTCGGATAAATTAGATGACGCACTTTGGGCCTTCCGTACAGCTTACAAAAACCCATAGGGTGACACTCCCGTACAGCTTGTTATGGAAAGGATGTATTACAGATTGAGTTGGAGCACAAAGCTTACTGGGCCCTTAAGCATACAAACTTTGATATCAAAACCGCGGTGATCACAGAAAAGTTTAGCTCAACGAACTTAATGACTTCGTGATCATGCCTACGAAAACTCTTTAATTTACAAAGAGAAAACAAAGAGAATCCATGACTCCAAGATCAAAAATCGCGTTTTCAACGTCGGTGATCGAGTCCTCCTCTTTAACTCTAGATTGAAGATTTTCTCGGGCAAGCTTAAGACCCGCTGGAGTGGACCATTCACTGTAACCCAAGTTTTTCCATATGGCACTGTCGAGTTATCCCAAAACTCCAGGCCAAATTTCAAAGTAAATGGTCATCGTATTAAGCACTACTTTGGAGGGGACGTACCACAATTGGTAGTCCCGGATCTCCAGACATTCCCCATGGGCCAATAAATTCGGGCGGGTCAAGCATAGCGACCTTAAACAAGCGCTTCGTGGGAGGCACCCCATGCTTATCGTAGTATTGTGTAAAAATGAATAAGTGTTTTCTTGTTGTGTGGAGGCTCGCCTCTTCCATTACCCGTGTTTCGTGTTTGTGTTGTTAATTGTCCAGGATTGCCCGGATTGTGAAGACTCTCGTGCTCTCAGTTTTGTCTTTCATCCACAAGAGTTTCACATCCTCAGCTTCATTTTGGGAATCCAATATCCTAATCTAATCGACTAACGTTTTATCTTTTGGCACACTTCATAAACGGCCTTAGATTTACGTAGGTGCCCCTTTCAAAACATCGAGGACGATGTTTAGTTCTAGTATGGGGGGATCTTCGATTTGATTTTTGCCTGCAGCCGTTGTTATCACGTAATCCCGTTTTTACCACCAAATTTTTGCAAAAATACCAAAAAAAAAAAAAAATTTAAAAATTTTCAAAAATAAAATAAGTGTTTTGTCACAGTTTCGACTTTCCTAATGGGTAGAATGAGAATAATTTTTGACTCGATCGGGCGTGTTGAGCCCTAGCTAGTTCCTCAATTGTAGGCTAAGCTTTCACGAATTCTGTGTTTCGAATTTTAATAAGGTGAAGAACAAGAAGTGATAGAGTTAAATATAAGTTTATGTGCTGAGCAAGATTCTTCTAAAATTATCTGAGTAACTGTGACTTTTTCTCCCATTAGCTTCTAATCCCCTAATCATACGTGCTATTTCAATTCAACTAAGGTCAAACTATGTTTTTAGAAAAAGCTCAAAATTTGTAACTTGATTCTTTAAAGCGAGATTTTTAGTTCTTGTAATATTGATAAGTTAAAAAATGCAAAAGAAGCAGAATGAACTATGAAATGCCAAAAAATGCATGAATATTGAAATTATGCCAATGAAGCATACATTTGAGTATATGGAGCAAGTAAAAGATGTGTCGTGATATCCCACTCCGCTAACCGCGAGGTGGGGGTTCAAACTAAGACATCTTTACTTTTAGGGATTTGGTGTGTTGTGATATCTCACCAGGAAGCGAGGTCTAGGTGAGGGTTCAAACTAAGACACCTATCCTTAGCCATATTAGGAAGAAGGTGTTGATGTGATTTCCCACTACCGCTGCAACGGGGTGAGTTTCAAACTATGAACACGGTCGTTGGTTGTGAAATCTACTAGGGAGCGGGCCTAGTAGGGTTCAAAACTACGCAACGCATTCCTAGCTAGAAAACTTATGATTATGATGATGAAGATGTTGCAAAAAGTTCTACAGTTAAAATTTCGTTCATTTTAGAAATCAAGTTACAAGGTCCTAATAAGTTGTTACTTTGAGTCATGATTCATCTTGAATTACGACTATGGAAATAAGTTGATCTATGGTTGAGTTGAAATGAGTACACACATTTAAATCATATATCCATGTTGGGAGTTAAAAGTTCACAAGTCATAAGTACGATTAGACTTATATTGACAAATGATCTTGTTTAATTGCTTGGTTTGGAGCTAGTGAAAAATCGAGGACGATGAATTTATCCGTCGGGACATCCGTAGATTATTCTATGGACGCTTCTCATTCTATGATCTCAGTATTTATAAAATAAAGGAGGTCGAACAGACAGTCAAGAAAAGGAAAAGGAAAATCCAAAAATATTAGGGATAGTTAGTGTACATAAAAAAAAATTGGTGAAAACGAGACTTGTCGAAGCTGTTGATTCTTTAGTTCCCCTTGACAAAAAATTTGCTACTTTTCGAGGTAATTAGTCGAGGGGGTTCGAGATTCTTAGTTTTCTTGAGTTTTTACTTCATAACATTGCGTGAGGACACGGCAATACCTTAGTATGGGGGATTTTGGTATGTGCTTAATTACACATACCCTTTTCCATTAAAAATAAGCTTAAAGGACTAAAAACGTACCAAAAATACATTGTATTTGTATGTTTTGCATTTGTATTGTGCAGGAAACGGATATCACACAAAGGACGAAAAACAAAGCCAAAAACGACAAAACCATGCACGGGATGGAAAAGACAAAGTCAAATCGAAGCCAAAGTCAGTCAAAAGTCAACTAAGTGAAGAAAATACAACTTGAGGGACTAAAATTGCCAAACCTCAAGTTGTATTACAAGAATAAGAAGACAAGGGCTGAATTTGGAAATTAGGGGAAGTATAACTTGAGGGTCCAAAGCTGCCAACTTATCCAAAGCCATTTTTTCCCGCCCAACTAAACCCAGATACAACTCACGGGTGTCTTCCCACCCTTTTACCCTGCAACCTCTACAACCCCCTGGATAAAACATTTCCCCTCCTCCACTATCTCCCCCACCCCGCTTTATACGTGCCATGTTGGCAATCCTTTACCATTTTTAAGTAATTTTGATGGCTAGATTGACTCAAAAAGCACAAGAAGATTGAATGGCTGAGATTACTTTTATCAAGTCCCTCACACAACAAAAACACCCTAGAAAGCTCTCACAGAAGAAAGCACAAGCTGCAAGTCCAAGAAGAGAAGACTTCGGCTATAAATAGAGCCATTTTGTAAGCCTTAAAGGCATGTAGAAATAGATCTTAGATTATTTTTAGTTTAATTGTCATTTTAATTAAGTCATTTACAGCTTATTGTACTTTTTCTTTCAGCTTTGTACTAATTTCCAAGTTTAATGAAGTGTTGAGGTTTTATGTTAAATTCCAATTTTCAAATTCCAAGTTCTAAATTGCTAACTAGTGCTTAATTGTGTTTGAAAAGCTTTCAAAGGAGCTTATTTATAAGCTGTTTTTGTCAAGTAAAAGAGAAAAGAAAAAAAAGCTAAGTAGTTAAGAGAAAATCACAAAAATCACTCTCAAATACACCACAACTTATTTTATGGATGATAAGTCAGTTTTGGATGGGCTTATGGACACTACTAGCTTGTCTTGGACAAGCTAGAGCTTGTAGACTCTTTGTTTAACCCTGTTTTGAGCAAGGGTGTTGTAAGTCTCTCTTTCTTGTCTTTATCTTATTTACTATAGATCTGCTTATCAGTACTTATTCATTGTTTATGTTTATGCTTTGGTGTGATGTTTAGTGCTTATCCTGCTTAGACTTCAGTTTAAAAATGATTTGTGCAAATTTCCTAGTTAGTACTGGTAGTATGTTTAGTTAATTCTGTTAGACTGATTTAGCTTATTTAAGTGCTTTTTATTGATTAAAACCTGCTTATAAGTGCCTTAATTTGTTATTTGATAATCTGTTTTTAACAAACTAGGATCAAATCAGCTTAAAATAAAAAGACAAATGATTTTTGAAAACTTTAAGGGGTGTTTGGAACAAGCAGTACTAACCCATAGTTAGTACTGCTGGTACTGCTAGTTTTCGCTTTTTGGTATTTCACAACTAACAGGACTAACTCCAGGTTCGTACTGGTATTTACTACTGTTAATACTGTTAGTTCATATTTTACTTATTGAGGTCGTTATTAATTGCTTTATTTTAAGATTTGCTTAGAGCGTTTTAGAGTAGATTAAGCCCATTTCCGTTTACTGTCTTTAGTAGAGCTTATTTAAGCTTATTTGCCTTTTCAAAGTAATTTCAAGAGTTTATCAGTTTTTAGTTTTTTTTAGCTTATTCGCCATTCTAGTTTATTCTAGTGCTTATTCTTATGCCTGAGTGCTTATTAGGGGTTAGTTAAATATCCCGTATTTAGCTTATTTGTTTATCTCTTATTTCATCGTGTTTTATTAAACCCAGCAATACTAAATCTAAGCTAGCAGTACTAACTCTAAGCTAGCAGTACTAACTCAAAGCTAGCAGTACTAACTCAAAGCTAGCAGTACTAACTCTAAGTTAGTACTGCTGAGTTTCTCTTGCTTAATTTAGCTTAATTGCTTGTTGAATTTGCTATTTATGGTTAGTTATAGCTTATTAATTTGTCCTAGGCCTGTTCATAGCTTATTATAAGTTGCTTATCTTTTGTTTGCATATTTGCTTAATAGGTTAGTCCTAATTTGTCTGGTCCATTTTTCCATTAGCTTATGTGAGCTCAAACTGCTTAGTCAGTTTTAGCAATTTTTATCACTTTAGGTTTAATTTTTGATAATATAGTTTTATTAAGCTCCGCATTTTTACATTCCCGCTCATATAATGGTTAAATCTTTAATACTTTCGTTGTTAGGTTTTCCTTACTTTCTTTTGCATTTTAATTAGAAAAATCAAATCCAAATCTTTGTCATTCAAACATCAAATATCAATTCGTTATTCGACTTTCCATTCAAGCCTCGTTGGGACATAACACCCCGAGGAAATCAAAACTTTCGAAACCATATATATTTTAATTAAGGAAATTTGTGACTTCTTCTTGCCTTGGTCAAAGGAAAGTTGGTTGAATTTTTCCTATATTATTATATATATATTATTGATCGAATCTGGTATCGAAAGATTCGTTTAACCGTATTTAAGTGCTTTTCGGTAGGCTTTGCCTGATACCGAGCACATAAGCAGACTGCATAAATAAGGTCGGGTCTACTGGATGTCAGATACAGGAGGGATCCAATCATGATATGGTAAAGTGTAGCATCAAATGGTGTCCCCTATAGATCTTCATCCCATTTATACTTTTCCACCATAGGTGTGTCTATAGAATCACTAGTTAGCAAACCATATTTTTTAATAATTTTAGAAGCATATTTTTAATTGGTTTACGAGGAAGATGCCTTTGTACCTTAAGAAATTTGTAATCCCAAAAAATAATGATTTTGGATTCTAAGCTCTTGATGTTGTTTGGAAGTTACTAACTGCTTAGTGGAAGTTTAAGACTGTTAAGGTATTAGTTACTGCTGCTAAGTATAAATTATTGCTGTTAGTATCATAATAAATGAAAAATAAGCAACTAGTTAGTACTGCTTATATAATTTTATTTAACTGCTAGTGGTAAAGTTACAACTCATAGTGTATAATAGTACTAGGCAATTTACTAACTACTGCTAGTAATGTTAGTACTAGCTAAGAGTAAAGTTAGTACTTCATAGTTGTCACTTAGTACTTTATCGCTGATGAAGATTGAAGAAAACTTTCTAAGTAGTTAATGCTGCTTGTACACAGTTAGTGCTGCTGGTACAAAAGTTACTATACTTGGTGTGAAAGTTACAACTGCTTAAAGCTTGACCAAATACTGCTGGAAGAGTTTATGCTGACAAGAAGAGATCAACAGACTTATCAATAAAGATAAAGATTGCTTATGTGAAAAAAGAGATATTTATGTAAAAGATAAGTATAAAGTGTATTTGTTTAAAGACTCATAATAACTTAGGAAAATATTTAAGCTAGTTAGGACTCCTTTGGTGATAAAAGGAGGTCTCAGGCCATAGAGTAAGAGATCTAAAACGGTTATTTTGAATATCAATATAGCTCAAGGGTTTATTGTAAACCACTACTCTATTAGAGTGTTCGTTTTTAATAATGAGCTCGAAATTTTTGGTAAGCTAAATGTTATTAGATTCTTATTCATTACTGTTTCATTGAAATTCTTCTTAGTATCACTGACTAGATTCCGTATAGTCTTTGATATTCACAATCAAAGTTTTTGTCAAAGTTGTATTGAATTTATTCAATACAAGTCTAGCCTTATACAGCTAAGCAAGATCTATTTCTATTAGGATTAACAAGTGGATATCAGAGCTTAATGAGAAGCTTTTACATAATAAGAAACTTTACAACACACAAGATATGTATGACTCGCGCGGAACTTACACCTTATTATATATAGAATAGACATATACATCTATTACAATAATAAAACAGGATCAAGACCCAACAAAATCAAGAAACCGAAGCAGTATAAAGTGTTCCGCCCGGGTCTTAGAATCCCCAACGATGCTAGAAATGGATTCTCGAAGAAACATTGATATTGGTGTTTGAATGTAACAAGGAATGTTTGGGAATTAAATACTGAAAGCAAATAAAAAATTAAACCAAGAACATAAACTAAATAAGTAAAAAGCAACTATAAAACTTTACACTATGCACAAAGAAGCCTCCAATTAAAGCTTAAGACAGACAAATAAGCTAATTCTAAATCTAAATAAGCCTATTAAGCTGCCATTTAAGCAAAATAAACAAGAGAAAAAACACAACAGTACTAACAACATACTACCAGTAACTAACGTACCAGAACTAACTTGGAGTTTAGTACTGCTAGTTATACCTTAGTAACTGTTAGCAAAGGTTAGTTACTACTAGCTAAGCTTAACAAAACACAATAACACAAGAAGAATTAAGCACTTAAAGAAGCATAAGAATAGCGCAAACCAGATAAACTAAAATGATAAATAAGCTATAAAACTAAAACTATTAAACTCTTACAATTATATTTGAATAAGACAAAATAAGTTCTATAGAAAACATACACTAAAATAAGCTAATCTACTTATAAAAAGCTAAAGAAAATCTTTAAACAAGCTGAAATAATAACTGATAAGATAAAATTGGAAACAACCAGTACAATCATTACTAAAACAGTTAAGACTAACAGTACTAAAACTTGGAGTCAGTACTGCAGTGTAAAAGTTAGTACTGCTCCAAAAAGTGAACTACCAGTACTAACTTAGAGTTAGTACTGCTAGTGAAAAGTTAGTACTGTCCTAAAAATGAACTAGCAGTACTAACTTGAGGTTAGTACTGCTAGTTGAAAATACCTTTTAAAAATCATTTTTCTTTCAAATTAAGTAAAAACAGATCATCAAATAACAAAGTAAAACACTTATAAGCAATTTTTCAATCCATAATAAGCCCACGTACTTCAATAAGCATAAGAATTCGTCCTATAAAAAAGAGCAAATAGCAATATAAAACTATAAAACACAACAGTTTTATTGAATCAATTCATAGCAAAATATCTGTAGTAAGGACAAATAAAAGTCAAGAAATATAGAGAGACATTACCTTCTAAACAATACACACCTTGGCTCAGAAAACAACGGTCAAAAAATAAATGACAATGAATCTCTACAAGAACACAAGCTCCCTAGCATGACATAAAGAACAACTGCTAGTGATATTCAATAAAGCCCATCCAACACTGGCCTTAACATCCATAACATAAGCTGAGGTAATATTGAGGAGTGGATTGGTGTATATTCACTTTAACTACTTAGCCCTTTAAAGTTCACTATTAGAACATTTGTAAACAAGTTGTATTGAGAGCTTTTGAACAAAACACAACTTAATTAGAAACAAAACCCTTGGGAATATAAAGTTACTTGAAAAACAAACTCAAATTGCATTAAAACTGGAATTGTTACAAAGCTGTGAAAGCAGAAGCTGTAAGTGACTGAAAATAAGCTTAAGTTAAATTAAAAACTAAAAACTAACTAGATAGATTATGATTTTTTTCTGAGGCTTACAAGAAGCTCTATATATAGCCGAAGTATTGGACTTGCATCTTGTGCTTCTTTGGAGAGATAAAACCAAGTGTGCTAGTTGTGTGAGGAGAGACTAAAGCAAATCCCAGCCTTTGATTTCTTTTGAGCTTTCTTTATTGGAAACAATCTCCACCGATCGAAGTGCTTTGGGAATGGAGAGGGATTGCCAACATGGACTTTATAAAGCTGGGGGGGTTAGTAGGGTGGATGATGGAGTGTTGCAGGGGAAGTATGGGAGCAAAAACAAGGTGCGGGCTGGTTTTGGTATTGGCGGGAGAAAAGTTATACAAGTTGGGTTGTGACAGAGAGAGGTTGAAGATGATTAAGGGAATGTTTGGCTTGTGTACAAGAAAAGCCCCTCTACATCTTTCTTCTTTTCATTTCCTTTTTCCCCTTTCTTTCTTTTATAAATGAACTTTTCCAAATTTGCATAATCAGCCCTTGTCTTTGTTTCCTTAATATAACTTAGAGGTTTGGCATTTTTGACCCCTCAAGTTACATTTTTCTTTGCTTTTTCTTCTCACATGAAGTTGACTTGACTTTGATTTGGCTTCGTCTTCACACACTTTTCCATCTCGTGACCTGTTTTGACGATTTATTGCTTGGTATTTTCTGTCTTTTTGTAAGATATCATTTATGTCCCCCTAGGCACAACATACACATGCAAACATCACAACTCACCAGGAATGCGCGGAGTCTACACTCACCCCTCTTATTTCTGGTATGTTTTTTCACGGTGGCTTAAGTGGGGAGGTGAGGGCGTGTGAAGCACTTAAATGGAAAAGTGTTAGTTTGTTCTACACTTCACGAGTGGAGTCTTCTCAAACACAACCACAGCTACAGCGCTCGACAATCAACTCTCATGAAACAGATCCGATTTCTAACAAGCACCCTCGCGCGCGCGTGCCGAGATTATCTCATCTATACAATAACAATCTACACTTATAAGGGGAGCGGGTGGGGCGGGAAACTCCACGGGAGGAGTGAGTAAGTAGAGTTAGATTTGCGGGGAGCTCGCAACATCTTATGTTGGGGGATGTTGATATGTGGTTTTAGTACACATACCTGTTTCCATTTAAAACGAACTAAAAGATAAAAACTTACCAAAAATGCATTGTATTTGTATGTTTTGCATTTATATTGTACAGGAAAGATATCTTACTACAAAAGACAAAAACCAAGCAAAAAATAGTCAAAACAGGACAACGTCATGGAATATGTGTGAAACCGAAGCCAAATCAAATTCAAGTCAACTCCGAGAAAAAAAGCAAAGAAAAAAATTAAGCTTGAGGGCCAAAAATTGCCAAACCTCTAAGTATATTAAGGAAACAAAGACAAGGGCGGATTAGGCAATTTGTAAAAGTTCATTATAAAAGAAAGAAAAGGGAAAAATGGAAATGAAAAGAAGAAAGATTAGAGGCTTTGCTTGTACACAAGCCAAACATTCCTTAAATCATACTCACCTCTCGCAGTCACAAACCCAACTTGTAATAACTTTTCTCCGCCAATACCAAAACCACCCGCACCTTGTTTTTGCTCCATACTTCCCCTGCAACACTCCATCATCCACCCCTACTACCCCCCCAGCTGTTATAAAGTCCATGTTGGCCAATCCCTCTCCATTCCCAAAAGCACTTTCGATGGCTGAGATTTGTTTCCATAGACCCTCAAAGAAATCAAAGGCCTAGGGGATTCGCTTAGTCTCTCCTCCACACAACTAAGCACACGTGGTTTTATTCTCTCCAAAAAGCACAAGATGGCAATCCAATACTTCGGCTATATATAAAGCTACTGTAAGCCTCTAGAAAAAAAATCATAATCTATCTATTAGTTTTTTAGTTTTTAATTAACATAAGCTTATTTCAGTCCTTTACAAGCTTGCTGCTTTCAAGCTTTGTAACATTTCCCATTTTAAATGCAAATATGATTTTTTTTTAAAGTCACTTTATATTAAATCCCAATTGTTTATGTTTCGAATTAAGTTTTTTAATGTTTCAAAAGCTCTCAAAACAACTTGTTTACAAACTGTTTTAACTAAGTGAACTTAAAAAGCTAAGTAGTTAAGAGATATCACAGCCAATGCACTCTCCATATACCTCAGCTTATGCTATTATGATAAGCCAGTTTTGGATGGCTTATAGACTCTCACCACTTTGTTCTATGGCAATGCTAAGAGCTTGTTAAGATTCATTTGTTGACCCTGTGTTTAGCAAGGGGTAGTAAGTCCTCTCCTAATTTCTTACTTTACTTGTCTACTACAGAATTGCTAGTTTATTCAATACAACAGTGGTTTTAAAGTTATAACTGCTAGACTAATTCACATGCTATTTTAAGTGCTTATGATGGATTGAAAATGCTTTATAAGTGTTTTACTTTGTTTATTTGATAATCTGTTTTTACTTAATAGGAAAGAAAAATGATTTTTTAAAAGGATTTTTCAACTAGCATACTAAACCTCAATTAGTACAGCTAGTTCATTTTTTAGGACAGTACTAACTTCACACTAGCAGTACAACCTCTAAAGTTAGTACTGTAGTTCACTTTTGGAGCAGCACTAACTTAACACTTGCCAGTTACTGACTCCCAAGTAATACTGTTAGTCCTTAACTTTAGTACTGGTTGTCAAACTTAGCTTATCAGCTTATATTTCAGCTTGTTTAAGATTTTTTAGCATTTAAAGTATAAAGATAAGCTTATTTCAGTGTAACTGTTTTCAATAGAACTTATTTGACTTTTCAAAAAAATTTTAAGATTTTGATTTTGGTTTTATTAAGCAGTTTTAGTTTTCTAGCTTATTTATCATTATAGTTTATCCTGGTTGCTTATTCTTATGCTTAAGTGCTTAATTCTTGTTTAATTGTGTTTTGTTAAGGCTAGCAGTACTAACCTTTAGCTAACATACTAGTTATAAAGTACAGTACTAACTCCAGTTAGTACTGAGTTAGTACAGGTAGTACTGTTTGTTAGTACGGTTGTGTATCTCTTGTTTAATTAGCTTAAAATGCATGCTTAATTGGCTTATTAAGTTAGATTAGCTTATTGTCTGCTCATAAGCTAATTGGATGCTTACTTGTGCCTTAGTTAAAAGTTTTTTAGTAGCTTTTATACTTATTCTAGTTTATGTTCTTGTTTAATTTTTATATGCCTTTTCAGTATTAATTCACAAACATTCCTTGGTTACATTCAAAACACCATCATCAATCGTCCTTACGTATAATCCATTTCTAGCTCGTTGGACATAACGACCCGGGACACACTCTATACTCTTTCCGTTTCTTGATTTTGTGGTCTTGATCTTGTTTTATATATACTAGATGTCCTATGTCATCTAAAAATAAATAAGTTGGTAACGTTCGCGCGAGTTCAATATATCTTGTGTGTTGTAAAGTTTCTTCTTATTTAAAGCTTCTCATAAGCTCTGATACCACTTGTTAATCCTAATAGAATAGATCTTGCTTAGCTTGTATAAGGCTAAGTTGTATTGAATAAATTCAAAACAACTATGATAGAAACTTTGATTGTGAATATCAAAGACTATGTGAAATCTAGTCAATGATACCAAGAAGAATTTCAATGAAACAGTAATGAATAAGATTAATAACAAATAGCTTACCAAAATTTCAGCCTCAATATAAAACGAACACTCTTAATAGTGTTAGGGTTTACAAAACCTTGAAGCTATATTGATATCAAAATAAACGATTTCTAGATCTCTTACTCTATGCCCTAGGACCTCCTTTTATACACCAAGGAGTCCTAACTAGCTTACAATATTTTCCTAAGTTATTATGAATCCTTGCAAAACAAATAAATTATAACATACTTTACAAAAATATCTCATTCTTATCACATAAGCAATCTTTATCTTTTCTCTGATAAGTCTTTGATCTCTTCTCTGTCAGCATAAACTCTTCCAGCAGTTGTAATCTTTAAGCAGTTGTAACTTTCACACCAACAGTATTAACTTTTGTACTAGCAGCACTAACTTTGTACAAGCAACATTAACTACTTAGAAAGTTTTCTTCAATCTTCATCAGCAGTACTAAGTTACACTAGCAGTACTAACTTTACTCTAGCAGTACTAACATTACTAGCAGTAGTAACTAGCAGTACTATTATACACTAGGAGTAGTAACTTACACTAGCAGTAATAACATATACTAGCAGTACTAACTAGTTAGCATATTTTTCATTAAGATTACTAACAGCACTAATTTATACTTAGCAGCAGTAACTAATACCTTAACAGTCTTAACTTCCACTTAGCAGTAGTAACTTCCAAACAACATCAAGAGGCTTTTAATCCCAACATCATTCTTTTTTGGGATTACAAATTTCTTAAAGTCACAAAGGCATCTTCCTAAACCAATTAAAAATATGCTTCCTAAAAAAATTATTTTAATTAAAAATAATGGTTTGCTAACTAGTGGATTCCTATAGGACATCACCTATTGTGGAAACAGAATAAATAGATAAGATCTACAGTGGAACACCATTTGATGCTACACTTTACCATATCATGATTGGATCCCTCCTGTATCTGACATCCAGTAGACCCGACCTTATTTATGCAGTCTGCTTATGTGCTCGGTATCAGGCAAAGCCTACCGAAAAGCACTTAAATACGGTTAAACGAATCTTTCGATACCAGATTCGATCAATAATATATATATAATAATATAGGAAAAATTCAACCAATTGCCTTTGACCAAGGCAAGAAGTCAAAATTCCCTAAATAAAATTAGTTATTGTTTCCGAAAGTTTGATTTCCCTGGTCCTTATGTCCCACCGAGGCTTGAATGAAAGTCGAATAACGAATTGATATTTGATGTTTGAATGACAAAGATTTGGATTTGATTTTTCTAATTAAAATGCAAAAGAAAGTAAGGAAAACCTAACAACGAAAGCTATTAAAGATTTAAACATAAAATGAGACGGGAATGTAAAAATGCGAGCTAAAAAAACTATATTATCAAAAATTAAACCCTAAAGTGATAAAAATGCTAAACTGCTAAGCAGTTTGAGCTCAAATAAGCTAATGGAAATGGACAGACAAATTAGTGCTCTAACCAATAAGCAAATGCAAAGAAAAAAAAAAAGGGGGGGGCAAAGATAAGCAATCATAAATAAAGCTAAACAGGCCTAGACAAATCTAATAACTAAACTACGCCCTAAAATAAGCAAATTCAACAAGCAATTAAGCTAAATTAAGCAAGAGAAACTCAACAGTACTAACTTAGAGTTAGTACTGCTAGCTTTGAGTTGGTACTGCTAGCTTTGAGTTAGTACTGCTAGCTTAGAGTTAGTACTGCTAGCTTAGATTTAGTACTGCTGGTTTTAATAAAACACGATGAAATAAGAGATAAGCAAATAAGCTAAAACGGATATTTAACTAACCCTAATAAACACTCAGGCATAAGAATAAGCAACTAGAATAAACAAGCATGTGCTGCGCTAGCGAGCGAGCGCGCGAAAACTAACAACTGATAAACTCCTGAAGTACTTTAAAAGGCAAATAAGCCTTAAACTAAGCTCTCTCTAGAGAAAAAGACAGTAAACGAAAATGGGCTTAATCTACTCTAAAAAGCTAAGCAAATCTTAAATAAGCAAAAATAATAAGCTAATAAGTAAAAAATGAACTAACAGTATTAACAGTATTAACTACCAGTACTAACCTGGAGTTAGTACTGTTAGTTGAAAATCCCAAAAGCGACCTCGCGTAATAACTATGTTAGATATGCTTGTTCCAAACACCCCTTAAAGTTTTCAAAAATCATTTTTCTTTTTTTTTTCTTTTTTTTAAGCTGATTTGGTCCTAAATTGTTAAAAACAGATTATCAAATAACAAAATAAGACACTTATAAGCAGATTTCAATCAATAATAAGCACTTAAATAAGCTAAATCAATCTAACAGTTTTAACTCATAACTAACAGTACTAACTAAGAAATTTGCACAAATCACTTTTAAACTGACAACTAAGCAAGATAAGCACTAAACATCGTAATAAAGCACAAATAAGCAAATATAAGTAACAAATAAGCACTATAAGCAGTTCTACAGTAAATAAGAAAAATAAGTAAAAGAGAAACTTACAACACCCTTGCTCAAAACAGGGTTAAACAAAGAATCTACAAGCTTTAGCTTGTATAAAACAAGCTAGTAGTGTCCATAAGCCCATCCAAAACTGGCTTATCATCCATAATTATAAGTTGTGGTACCTTTTTGGTGGATGTGAGATTTTTTTACTTTTACTTAACTATTTAGCCTTTTTAGTTTACTTAATGAAAACAGCTTATGAGTGAGAGCTTCTTAACACATTTTAAACGCAAATCAAACACTTAAGCAGTTGAATTTAAAAACTTGACTTTTTAACTCATAAACTTCAAACTTTCATTAATTCGTAAAAAAGAGTACAAGGCAGTAAAAACTGAATTAAAATGTTAAAGTGACTTAAATAAAAATTACAATAAAACTAAGATAAGCTAAGATTATCTAAAAATTATCTCAGATGGCTCCAAGGCTTACAAAAAGCTCTATTTATAGCCGAAGTCTTCTCTTCTTCAACTTGCAGCTTGTGTTTCCATTGTGAGAGCTTTCTAGGGTGTTTTTGTTGTGTGAGGGACTTGATAAAAGTAATCTCAGCCATTCAATCTTCTTGTGCTTCTTTTTGAGTCAATCTAGCCATCGAAATTACTTGGAAATGGTGAGGGATTGCCAACATGGCAATTATAAAGCTGGGGGGGAGATAGTGGAGGAGGGGGAAGTGTTTTATCCAGGGTGTTGAAAGGTTGCAGGGTAAAAGAAGGTGAGGACACCCGTGAGTTGTATCTGGGGTTTTGTTGGGCGGGAAAAAGTGGTTTTTGGTAAGTTGGCAGCTTTGGCCCCTCATCTCTTATAACTTCATTGCCCTTTTATGATACAACTTAAATTAGGTCCTTGTTTGTGTACAAGTTTCAGAAAATGGCAGAAACAACCCCTCAAAGTGTGTTGAGTCTTTGCAGTACACGTCCTTGTGGTGTTACAACTTTAAGGGGTTGGCAGACTTGCCCCCTTAAGTTGTATTTTCTTTAAATTGCATTTTCAACCCTTGTCTTTTTATCTTAGTAATATAACTTTGGGATTTGGCAATTTCAGTCCCTCAAGTTATATATTATATATGTTGAGTTTAGTTTCAGGTTGACTTGACTTTGTCGGGGATGACTTTGACTTTGATATTTGGCTTTTTCTGTTGACTTCTTGACTTGGTGACCTTGTTGGCTTCGATTTGGCTTTGTTTTTCACACTTTTACATTCCTCGTGCCTCAGTTTGGTCGTTGTTGGGCTTGGTTTTTCGGTCCTTTTGTGTGGATATCCGTTTCCTGCCAATACAAATGCAAAACAAAATATATTTGGAAGTTTTTGTTGTTTTTGGTTATTTAAGTCCGTTTTTTTATGGAAAAAGGTATGTGTAATTAAGCACCTCCAAAATCCCCCAATTACTAAGGGTTTATTGCCGTGCCTCAGCAATGATATGAAGTAAACACTTAAGAAAACCAAGATCTCAATCTCCATGACTAATAACCTCGAAACGTAGCTAAGTGTTTGCCAAGGGGAACTAAGGAATCAATAGCTTCGACAAGTCCGGTTTTGTCGTTTTGGCTTTGTTTTTCGTCCTTTTCTTGGTTATCCGTTCCTGCACAACACAGTTAGCAAAACAAGCATATATTTGGCATTTTAAGTCCGTTTTTGGTTATTTTAGCTCGTTTTTAAAGGTAAAAGGTATGTGTGATTAAGCACATACCAAAATCCCCCATACTAAGGTATTGCCGTGTCCTCACGCAATGTTATGAAGTAAACACTTACGAAAACTAAGAATCTCGAACCCCCTCGACTAATTACCTTGAAAAGTAGCAAAGTG
Source organism: Tanacetum coccineum (assembly GCA_026074375.1). Classification (NCBI taxonomy): domain Eukaryota; kingdom Viridiplantae; phylum Streptophyta; class Magnoliopsida; order Asterales; family Asteraceae; genus Tanacetum; species Tanacetum coccineum. Next base: position 20,063 of record BQNB010013694.1, read on the forward strand.
TTCGTCAAGGGGAACTAAAGAATCAATAGCTTCGACAAGTCCCGTTTTCACCATTTTTGATATGTACACTAACTATCCCTAATATTTTTGGATTTTTCGTTTTCTTTTCTTAACTGCCTGATCGACTTCCTTTATTTTATAAACACTGGGATCATAGAATGAGAAGCGTCCATAGAATAATCTACGGAAGTCCTGACGGATAAATTCATCGTCCTCGATTTTTCACTAGATCCAAACCAAGCAAATAAACAAGATCATTTGTCAATATAAGTCTAAATGTTAAGCACTCATACTTATGACTTGTGAACTTTTAAACTCCAACAACGGATATATGATTTTAATGTGTGTATTCATTTCAACTCAACCATTAGATCAACTTATTTCCATTGTGTAATTAAAGATGAATCAAGACTCACAACGCAACAATTATTAGAACATTGTAATTGATTTTAAAGAACAGAAATTTAAACTGTAGAACTTTTAGCACCTCTTATTATATAATCATAAGTTCTTAAGCTAGGATATGCGTTGCCATCGTATTGAACACCCTACTTATGCCTCGCTCCCCTAGTAGGATATTCCACAACAAACGAACCGGTTCATGTTCTTTGTTGAAAACCCACCCCGTTGCTAGCGTAGTGGAAAATCACGTCAACCCTTCTTCCCTAATATGGTAGGATAGAGTTGTTTAGTTTAAACCCTCACCTAGAACTTGTTCCAGTGAGGATATCACAACACACCAAATCCCTAGAAGTAAAGATGTCTTAGTTTGAACCCCCACTCGTCGGTTAGTTACGGGAGTGGGATATCACGACACATCTTTTTACTTGCTCCATATACTCAAATGTATGCTTCATTGGCATAATTTTAATATTCATGCATTTTTGCATTCATATTTATTCATGCTTCTTTGGCATTTTAAACTTTCGAAGTTACTAAGAACAGAAAAAAAAACATCGCTTTAAAAGAATCAAGTAGTTACAAAGTTGAGCTTTTTCTAAAAACATCGATTGACTTAGCTGAATTGAAATGAGCACGTATGATTAGGCGGATTAAAAGCTAATGGGGAGGAGAAAAGCCACAGTTACTCTACTATGCTTAGAAGAATCTTGCTTAGCACATAGACTTATATAAATTCTATCACTTGCTTGGTTCTTAACCTTATAAAAATTCCTAAGACAATAGAATTCGTGATGCTTCAGCCTAAAATTTAGGAACTAGCTAGGGCTCACACGCCCGATCGAACATCGTCAAAAATTCATTCTCATTCTACCATAGGAAAGTTGAACTGTGACAAAACACTTTTTTGTTTTTGAAAAATTTAAATTTTTTTCATTTTTTTTTTTGGTATTTTTGCAAAAATGTGGTGGTAAAACGGAATGATCGTAACAAAAAACGGTGCAGGGAAAATCAAATCGAAAGCCCCCCATACTAGAACTAAACATCGTCCTCGATGTTTTAAAGGGGTACCTACGTAAATCTAAGGCCGTTTATTAAGTGTGCCAAAAGATAAAACGTTAGTCGATAAGATAAGGATATTGGATTCCCAAAATGAAGCTAAGGATGTGAAACTCTTGTGAATGAAGGACAAAACTACGAGCACGAGAGTCTTCACAATCCGGGAAATCCTGGACATACAACACAAACACGGAACACGGGTAATGGAAGAGGCGAGCCTCCTCATACAAAACACTTATTCATTACTAAACACTACAGATAAGCATGGGTTGCCACCCACGAAGCAAATTGTTTTTGGTCACCGAGTCACAAGCTCGACTCGATCCCCGCATTCATTGGTCCATGGGGAAAGTCTGGAGATCCGAGACTACCAATTGTGGTACGTCCCCTCCAAAGTAGTGCTTCAGACGATGACCATTCACTTTGAAGTTTGGCTCGGAGTTTTGGGATAACTCGACAGTGCCATATGGAAAGACTTGGGTTACGGTGAATGGTCCACTCCAGCGGGTCTTAAGCTTGCCCGAGAAAATCTTCAATCTAGAGTTAAAGAGGAGGACTCGATCACCGACGTTGAAAACGTGGTTTTTGATCTTGGAGTCATGGATTCTCTTTGTTTTCTCTTTATAGATCAAAGAGTTTTCATAGGCATGATCACGAAGTTCATTTAGCTCATTGAGTTAAACCTTCTGGTGGATCGCCCGCGTACACTAGGTCAAAGTTTGCATGCATCAAGGCCCAGTAGGCTTTGGTGCTCAAGCTCAATCGGTAAGATGACAAGCATCCGTAATACTAGCTTGTATGGAGTACACCCGATGGGTGTTTTGTAAGCTGTGCGGAAGGCCCAAAGTGCGTCATCTAGTTTATCCGACCAAGAGGCACGGTTTTCGCCTATGGTCCTTTCAAGAATTCTTTTCAAGCCACGATTAGATACCTCAACTTGCCCACTTGTTTGTGGGTGATACGCGGTGGAGAGACGATGAGTGACTCCGTATTTAAGCATGACCTTTGCAAACTGGTCATTGCAAAAATGGGTTCCACGATCACTTATGATTGCACGAGGAGCACCGAATCTGGCGAAGAGAGATTTAAGAAATTTGCAAACAACTCGGGCGTCATTGGTGGGGAGCGCTTTTGCTTCAACCCATTTCGACAAGTAATCGACTGCCACGAGTATATATTTGTTCCCTCTTGAAGACGGGAACGGCCCCATAAAATCAATGCCCCAAATGTCAAAGATTTCACAAACTTGGATGGAATTTTGAGGCATCTCATCACGTTGTGAAATTTTTCCTTGACGCTGGCACGAGTCACAGTTTTTAACCAACTCGTGGGCATCTTTGTAAATTGTGGGCCAGAAGAAACCGGCATCAAAGACCTTTTTGGCGGTGAGATTTGCACCATGATGTCCCCCCGTGGGTCCATTATGGCAAGCTTCGAGGATGTCGAGAGCTTCCTTGCCGTGCACACACCGCCGGATCACTTGATCCGCACATATCTTAAACAAGAAGGGGTCGTCCCAAAAGTAGTGTTTGACGTCTTTGAAAAACTTTCTTTTCTGCTGAGACGTCATCCCTTTGATCAAAAAATTCCCCGCATGGTAGTTTGCAAAATGGCAAACCATGGGGCATTATCATCACCACGAAAGGTAACCATCCCAAGTGTCTCGAGGGGAAATGTTTTTGTAATTTCCTTTTTCTCAAGCTCACTTTGATAGGGATTTTCAAGTCTGGAAAAGTGGTCTGCGGCGAGATTTTCTGCTCCTTTTTTATCACGGATAACGACATCAAATTCTTGGAGCAGCAAAATCCACCAGAGCAATCTTGGCTTAGCATCCTGCTTAGCAAGCAGGTACTTGAGATCCGAATGGTCCATATACACTATGCTTTTGTACAAGAGGAGATATGGCCGGAATTTCTCGAAAGCATACACTACGGCAAGTAATTCCTTTTCCGTTGTAGTGTAATGTGCTTGAGCCTCGGTCATAGTTTTGCTTGCATAGTGTATCGGCTGGAAGTGCTTGGTCTTACGTTGCCCTAGGACTGCCCCAACAGCAAAATCACTTGCATCACACATGATTTCAAAGGGCAAGTCCCAATCGGGGGCAACTAAAATTAGAGCCTGGGTTAACTTCATCTTAAGGGTCTCAAATGCTTCGATGCATTCCTTCGAGAAGATAAACGGAGTTTCTTTTTCAAGGAGGTGGGTCATAGGCCGGGCGATTTTGGAAAAATCCTGAATAAATCGTCGGTAGAATCCGGCGTGACCGAGAAAACTGCGAATACCCTTCACGGTAGTGGGATGAGGCAATTTTGCAATGACATCAACTTTTGCCTTATCAACCTCAATCCCGGACTTAGAAATCTTATGGCCAAGGACTATGCCTTCCTTAACCATAAAGTGGCACTTTTCCCAATTTAGCACAAGATTGGTGTCTTCACACCTTTGGAGCATTTTGTCTAAATGGGAAAGGCAAGAGGAGAAAGAATCACCGAAAACCGAGAAATCATCCATGAAGACTTCCATGGTTTTCTCAATCATATCGTGAAAGATTGCAACCATATACCTTTGGAACGTGCCCGGTGCATTGCATAACCCAAAAGGCATGCGACGATAGGCAAATGTCCCGTAAGGGCAGGTGAAGGTAGTCTTTTCTTGATCAAGTGGGTCAATCGGGATCTGAAAATAGCTGGAGAATCCGTCCAAAAAGCAATAGTACTCATTTCCGGCTAATCTTTCAAGCATTTGATCCATAAATGGCAACAGGAAATGGTCTTTACGAGTTGCATCATTGAGTTTTTGGTAGTCTATGCAGACTCGCCATCCCGTAACCAACCTAGTGGGTATTAACTCATTTTCTTCATTTTTTACCACGGTTATGCCTCCCCTTCTTAGGGACCACAATGAACCGGGCTTACCAGGGACTGTCTGAGATGGGTAAATTAACCCGGCATCAGAAGAGGTTGATAACTTCTTTGTTAATAACCTATGGATTTTGGGGTTTAACCCTTCTCTGATGTTGAACTACGGGTTTGGCCATTTTCCTCCATTAAAATCTTATGGGTGCAAAACTGTGGATCTATCCCCTTAATATCAGAAATCTTCCAAGCTATGGCATGTTTGTGTGAGGGGGGGGGGGGGGGGGGGGGGGGGGGGGGGGGGGGGGGGGGGCGGGGGGGGGGGGGGGGGGGGGGGGGGCTAGAACTTGATCAGGGCGGTTTTATCTCATTCTTTCAAGTTTTTAGCGATTATGACGGGTAACTTGCCATCACCCTCCAAAAACGTATACTCAAGATGGGATGGTAAGTCTTTGAGTTCAAGGTCGGGAGGATCTTCACATGAAGATTTAATCTTATCAGGCACATTGATTTCACAAACTGGTGACGGAGGGAGATTTGGGTCACTATTGATCACACTTAACAATTCCTCAAGGTAAACAGTATCTCCCTCAGAATCATAGATGCCGTTAACACCTGGTGGTATTGAATCATCATGTTCAAGAAATGCATCGATCTCTTCTATTAGAAAATCACTTCCTCCGAAGGGCGTGAAAGATGGAGAGCGAGAATCGATCATAAGGTCCGGAGTAGAAGTGGGATTGCCACTTTCAGAAATTTCAAGTACACTTTTTTTCGAACATATTCTTCACATGCATGTTTAAAATAACATCGACTCGGTTAACCGATTCAATGATATTGTAGGAGAAGGTTTTAGTATCTCCAACTTTGAAGGTCACGGATTGGTCATCATGTCTAAGAGTCATTTGTTCACCGTGAACGTCGATTAAGGCACGTGCCGTCCTCAAGAAAGGTCTTCCTAAGATTAGGGGAACCCAAGGATCGGCAACGTAATCAACGACCACAAAATTGGCAGGAAAGAAGAAGTTCCACTTTCAAGAAACATCATCGGCGAAAAAGCCGGTTGGAGTAGAAAATCGTTCGGTCGGAAGTCAAGTATCATTGGGTTGTGGTCCAAGCGGGAGACGTAGTTCTGTTCCAAATAGAGAGAGGCATTTAGGTTGATGCTTCACCGAGATCGGCCAAAGGCTAAGCATCATTCATCTCCGGAAAATCACAGGTATAGAAATCTACCTGGGTCTCAATTTCTCGGGAAACTTTTTTAGGATAACCGCCGAGCAATTCTCGTTTACCGGTGTCTTTGTCAACTCAATTATCTTATCTTTGTCATTGAGGAGCTTTCTAAACATTGGTGCAAATTTGGGCATGTGTAGGAGAGCGTCCGCGAAACTTAGCTCGAAATGGAGATTCCAAAAAATCTCCATAAATTTTGAAGCTAGAAGATCGTCTTTTTCACGGAGCTTTTCTTTGTTGGCCCTTGAAGGATAAGGCAATGTTGGTTTAGTCTTTGAAGCAACAACGGGTTCACCAATTTGGTCATTAGTTTGGACCACCGGAGGTTGGATGTTTTCGGTGCTTGGTTGCACCGTATCCTTTGTCACCTCGGGTTCATTTTCCATCTCTTTAGGAGGAGAAGAAATTTGAGGTCCATTATAGGAAACACCGCTTCGGGTAGTGATTGCTTTCACATCACCTTTCGGGTTAGCAATGGTGTTGCTTGGAAGAGAACCCGAGCCCGAAGTAGAAGCGGTATTACTATTCACGAATTTGGTGATCAAGTCTGTTATATTTGCCATTTGATCTGCGTCATTAGCTTTGACGTAGTTATCAAAATCGGACTTAGACACACCTGGTGCTGGAGGAACTGGAGCGGGAGCTTGGTAAGGTGGAGCTTGAAAAGTCGGGGGTTGATTAATCTGGGGTTGGTAAACTTGTCCTTGATTGAAATTATTACCCCGATTTTGGTTAAAATTGTTCCCCCGATTTTGGTTGAAATTGATCCCCCGATTTTGGTTGTTTTGATGGTTTTGCATAGGAGGAAATCCGGGAGGTCGAATTTGGTTTGCACCATCTGAGGTCGGTAACTGGCATTCCTTTGGTTGTAGTTAACTGCGGCGGCTTGTAACACGTATTCTTGGCTATTGTCACGATAAATGTTGCCATCGGTGGCTAGACAATTTTGGTAAGAATGACCACCCCCACAAGTTACACAAATTTGCTCAACCGCTTTTACGGGAGCGGGAGCTGGAGTTTGGTTTTTCTTATCGACAATCAATGCTCTAACCATATCTTTCAGCTCAGCAACATCGGATGAAACTGCTGGGGTAGAAGAGCTCGTACTCACTTTGGAAACAATGGCCTTGCTTCGTGATTGACGAACTTTGGACTTGCTCTCGATGATTTTTAGGCATTCTCGAGGCATTTTATCCAGAAAGTTACCACCCGCAGCGGAGTTCAATGAATCTTGATCATTTGAATTTAAGGAATTATAGAATGTATCGAGTTGATGCAATTCTGAAAACCCATGATGCGGGCATCCCCTAAGAAGATCATTGAATCGGTCCCATGCCTCGTAAAACGTTTCATCAAATTTTTGTTGAAATCTTGTGATTTCATTTCGAAGATTTGTTGTTTTAGAGGGAGGGAAGAATTTGTTAATGAATTTCGAAACAAGATCATCCCATGTAAGAATCGATTGAGGGGGCTCTTTTTCAAGCCAAATCCGGGCTGCTCCCTCGAGGGAAAATGGGAAAAGCATAAGCTTAACCGACGTACTCGGGACGTTCGGGAACTTCATCGTAGAAGTGATCTTGTTGAAATATCGGATGTGAGCATGTGGGTCTTCTTTATCATGTCCAAAAAATTGCTTGTTTTGAACAAGATTAAGTAGACCATGCTTGATCTCAAAGTTGTTCGCGGTAATTTCGGGAACAACGATCGCATCCTCGTAACCCTCGGTGGGTGCTTCGAGTAATTGCGCCATAGTACGATTATCAGCCATCGTAACTATGGGAGGATTGTTATTTGGTTTCTCAAGATTTGGTGATTCAACAGAAGTTTGTCGGACTTGTTGTTGTCGACGATTACGGGCTTGAGAACGAGTGCGCATGCACAAAATAGAAATATAAAAAGAAAATTTACACTAATTTTTTTTGGTTTTTTCAATGATTTATTCACAATTGATTTTAACGGACAATGAGATAAGACAACTTCAACCAAATAATCTACTTACTTCACGGTAGCTCTCAAAAAGATAAACGCACAGGTGAGCGGAGGAGTAGGAATAGCGCGAAGCTTATTTCTCCTTTCGGGTCGTAGTTCCTCGGAACAACCCTCCTTATACCCACTTTATAGTTTGTTTAACTTTTCAAGGTGAGCCGTACGTTGTAAGAGACACAAATGGCAAGTTTTTGAATCTTTTGTTCGAGTTGGGAACCAACAAGTTCACCGGAAGTTATTATGATAATACCTCAATTGAGAATATTATATTTTGGTATTTTTACCAATTTGTGAATTTTATTTCTTTTTTAAGACAATGTTTTTATATATATATATATTTTTATATGATAATTATACTAATAAAAGAAAATGAAAAATATTTTTGTACTTTTTATATTTTTATAGAAGAAAATATTCACAGATTCAAACACAAATTGTCAAACGTAACGATAATCGTTTTCAGCCTCCCCGGCAACGGCGCCAAAATTTGACTCGCGTATTCTTACCCCTATTTATATATAGATAAATGTAAACAAATATAAATATATAACAAGGATCAAAATCCACAAAATCAATAAAACCGGAAGTAGTGTAGAGTATCTCCGGGTCGTTATGTCCCAACGAGGCTTGAATGGAAAATCGAATGACGAAATGATAATTGATGTTTGAATATGACAAGGATATGATTTGGGCACTAAACCTAAAAAGCAAATGCGCGAAAAGATAAGCAAGGAAAACAAGCTAGAGCAAGCATAAAGGCTAGGAATGGTAAAAACACTAAAAACTTTTATACTAAGACACAAATAAGCTCAAATAAGCTTAAGACAAACCAAATAAGCTAGACTAACTCTAAATAAGCAAATTCAACAAGCAATTAAGCTAAATTAAGCAAGAGAAACTCAGCAGTACTAACAATTTTGACTACCAGTACTAACTTGGAGTTAGTACTGCTAGCTTTAAAGTTAGTACTGCTAGCTTTAAAAATCCCAAAATTGAACCAGCAGTACTAACTGTGGGTTAGTACTGCTTGTTCCAAACGTTGCGAATTACAGTCTGATCTTCATCCTTCTTGTTCTTCCATAACCACTTTAGCTTTATAATCATCTTGCCAAATGGTTTGTCGACTAGTTCCCAGACTTTTAGTCTGTCGAACTGATGAAGTTCATCTTGCATTGCTTCAATCCATGCAGAATCAGCCATTGCCTCCTTAATGTTCTTCGGTTCAACAATACTCACCGTGAGTGCGAACATACACATTTCAGGATCTGTGGCAAGCTGTCGTCTTGTTTGAACTGGCATGGATGGATTTCCACGAACTTGTTCTAATGGATGATCTCTGGTCCATCGGTAATCATGACTTTGTGGTTGAAATGAATGCACATCGGTATTATCAATGTTGGTTGAGGAAGACTCACCAATTTCTTGTATCCTGTATCAAAAAAGGATGATAAATTCATCCTCTTAGAATTGATTCATACGTGCTTGATCATAGTGTATTTTCCCTCAGCCTGAACGTGTGTTGGATTGTAATTTTCTTCAAGTAATGGACTGAAGAGAAATTCTAACCCTTTTGTTGTGACGAATCTGTCTTTCTGCTGAAGGAACAACAAATTGTCTTGGGCGGGGCACGGGGTCAGAGTTGTCAAAATCCTGAACGCCTTTTGTCCTTGAGGAAACGATGGGCCTGAAGCGACATTTTCACAGACATCTCTTGTCGTTGAGGTGCGAGGTCTGAACTGTTGTGATAAGACCAATTTGAACGTGAAGACCGGAGGCTTGATCTAGCTTTGATCAAACGGCATGAGTGTCATCAATCAAAATTCCTTGAAGCCCTGTTTGCTGAGAATATCTGTCTTTCACAAACCAAACTCTAGTCCTTCCTCTGTAGGCTTGAACGATGTATCCTGTACTTAAAGAGTACCTGCACTGACATAAGAAGCTTGTTGTCTATTCAAAATTGGTTAGTGAATATCTGCAAAGTGACCCATTTGGGGTTCACTTTTCAACCTTTGTGTGCTAGAGGCGAATGTCTTTTTCCTGTGGAAGACCCATCTAAGACATACATCTTAGAGAATTCTACCCTTGGTTTGCCACCTAAGACAAGAATCTAGGACTTGTGTTTTCTTATGCACAGTCGACGTCCTTTTGATTTTGAAAACCTATAGTCCTTTTGGGATCTGTCTTATTTCGTTTTGCAACCCTTATTTGCTCTAACGGGTTTGTTCGTTTGTTGTCTTATAGATGGAACCTTAGCACACGAGTTGACTTCTTTTAGGAATTTTATTACACATGCGTCATGATTGGCATTAAAGACACATTTCTGACACGTCGAGCAAACAAAATGTTTGGAGTCAGAAAAATTTCTAGGGATCCTAGATTGTTCATGAGCTTTTCATAGCTTCCTCTAGGTAGTGATTATAGAACAATGTCGTTTTGAGCAAACCTGAGATGAGGCTTTGTGCCAATCATGTTATGGACTGGTTATGCAGGAGCATATTCTCTTCTCTAAGACAATTGATGTGTAGTGACTGGATTTGACAAGTCGTTGTTCAGCATCACCTTGGGAGGCAAACGTGGTTTTAGAAATTTGTAGGTCTTTCAGACTTTTAAAACCGCAGTCGGTTTAGTCTAACCCCGATTTGGTTTTGAGTGGTTTGTCCAACCGGTTTTCCCAAATTGTGGCTTTGCAAACTTAGTATCACACTAATTCCTGTAAAGTTTTCCTAACTCATTTTTTAATGCTGCATATTGCAAACCTCTTTTTCTTGAATCTGAGCTAGTACAATCAGCATTTTCATTAGACTTTTTTGTTTCAGTTTGTTCATTAAAGAGTCATTCTGGTTTTTGGTCTGAACCTCGTGTCCTTTTGAAAGAATCAAAAGATCATTGTAAGTCTGTTTCAAATGCGTCATTTTTCTTATGTAACTGCACATATCTCTGCAAGAAATTTAGCCACACTATGTTCAATTCGATGTTATTGTTTTCAGTTACATCGATGTCATTTTTAACTTTGGCCTCATTACTTTTTCTTTCAAAAATTGACTTTGTTTGCCCTTATTAAAACATTGTTTTTCGCCTTTTGTAGTTCAAGATCAATACAATGTCATCGAGTTTTGCAAATCTTTTTGACACTAGGGCCAACAGTCGTTTTGAGACAAACATATATTCAGACTCAGAATAGATTGAGCGTTCAGTTGTCTGTCATCATTAATGTAGCAGGCAAAGGACATATGTCATGACATTGTTCATCATACTGGCCCGCCTCTCCTTCATTAATGAATTCTGGTTGCGCAGTATGCTGTTGCCTGTAGAAAAGATATGTGATTTCAGCAGTCGTTTGTACCTCATGCCATAGGTCTCTTCATTATATATTGTCTGATACCTGCGATCATCAACTGTGCATCATTCCCTGATCTGCAGCTTGTATCCTGCTCTTTTTGAATTCTTCCTATTGCTTTTCAATGAAAACTGAACTAGCATCCAATGCATCCAATGCAATTACTCGATAGTCATTTCCTCTGTTGTCTGATTTGTCTTTCATTCACCCTTCTTTCATACTCCATTTATGTTGTGGCTCCTTTTCACGCAATCGACGTCTTAACAGATTCCATGGTTTTGGTTAGTTGTCACGAACAAAAATAAAAAAAAAAAAAAAGAAAAAAAAAAAAAATTTAAAAAAAACAAAAAAAAAAATTCTGGAATAGTGATCGAGTGTATTTGTAGAATTTTGGTTGCGTATCATGTCAACATATTCATCATCCAAAAAAAACCGTGACCTTGAATGAACATCTGAAACTGATGTCTGAGTACTATAAAAAAAACAGACATGGATCCAATCTCTTGAAATTCGTCTTTGTCGAGTGCTTTTGAGTTGATTCCATGTACAAGAACATTGTGGCCCGGAAAGTCTCTAGATCGTGACCAAAGAGTGTTGCAAAGGCCGTTAAATCCCACTTTCGTTCGACTCTTTTTAATCGTTGTTTGAAAGACACATTGAGTTTGTTAGGAATGAAGATTCTTGAAAAGATATCCATGCACTTTCTTTTATTTGTCCTGAAGTAGATGCATTTGTTGTATTTTGAATCTGAACCACAAAGAGTAAAGGTATCTTTCTTTTCATTTATCGTGAATCATCGAAGTGTAAAAGATTTGTTGGAATCTTAAAGTATGATATTGTGGATTGAAGTTGTGGTTTTGTAAGCAATTCACGTTCACTAGTCTAGGAATTTTAACGTCTATGATTGAAACCGATAAATGAATTAACGGGATTTTAACAGAAACAATAGGAAAACCGAGCAATGATATGATGCGGAATCAGCGCCAAAAATTCCAGGAAAAACAGAAAAAATGTCAATAAATCACTGAAAACAAGCTTTTTTGGGCCTTGAAAACATCCTTAACGCCTGCCTTAGGGAGTTACAGCGTGATCCGTCCTCGTTTTTCCTCTTCGATTTGAGAGCTCACGGGCCTGAACGGAAGTTACTGATCAAAAGTTATGGCCTTTTAACTGATACCCTTTCGTCACGCAAAATTTCAAAAAAAATTACGTTTCGGAACCGAGAAAAAAATGTGCTCGTTCGATCAAAAGTTTTCCCGCCCGTTCGATCCGCTGTATGTCGAGTCGTCTTCGATCCGCTCGTAATTCGAACGCATCCGTTGTCGATCGCTTCGTATTCGATCGGATCGTTTGATTCGCTCGTTCGAGCTCGGCGCGTATCGATTCATCGTTCGAAGATCCGGCTCTTCGATCGCGCAATCGTTGCGACGATCGGCTCGTTCGATCGCTGTTTTCGAGTCCGCTATTCGATCGCTTTGGGTTCGATTCCGCTCGTTCGATCCGACTAGTTCGGTCCGCTCGTTCGATGTCTAGTTTCGGTCCTCTCGTATGATCGATAGTTTTATTCGCACTCGTTCGAATCGATACGTTTTTTCTATCCCACTCGTTCGATCGCAAGCTTTTCCACTCTTCGATCGTACGTTTTTTCCACTCGCTCGTTCGATCGCGCTTTTTCCACTCTATCGATTCGAAAAACGATTTTTACCACTCGGTTCGAATTCGTAACGTATTTTCTTCTTCACTTTTCTTTACGTTCTTCTCTTCTTGTTACCCGCGTTTCCAACAACAAAATGAGCCACGAAAAAAGTATTTATGTCGAGTGATGAATCAACCTAGCTGCCGAATTCAATATGCTTACCACACCAAAAAAAACCACGAAATCCACCCGAGGCTCTGATACCAATTGTAGGAACCCGTTTAACACTTCCACTTCATAACCCGAACCACGAAAACAAGAAAAGAGAAGAGAGAGAGAGACGAAATAGAGAGAGAGTAGAGAGAGAGTTGAGAGAGAAAAGAAAAAAAATATATTTTGTGAAATTATAAAAACTAGATATTTTCTAATGAAAATATCTATATATATATTTAGATATTTTAGAAAATATCTAAATATATATATACCCCTACACATTTAATGGTGACGCGCGGATTATAACTAGAGGGACCCGGGCTCGGGTCATGCTTTGGGATTAAACCCAAAACATATACAATATTAGATTATCTCTTATTACGAGCGCCCGATTCCCGATAATATTTAATACAACATTAACTAATAAAAACCGAAGCTCCATCGTAGAGTGACCGAGCTCCTTGTACGACTCAATAAATTGAGGCTAACACTCTTTCTCGTGATGTTGAAACGACGGGTTTGGCATTTCCTCCCATCAAAAATCTTATGGGTGCAAAATGTGGATCATCCCCTTAATATCAGAAATATTTTTTCCAAGCTATGGCAGTTTGTGTGACGTTAGAACCTTGATCAGGGCGGTTTGTCCTCATCTTTCAAGTTTTTAAGCGATTATGACGGGAAGTTAGTTCATCACCCACCCAAAAAACGCGTACTCAAGATGGGGATGGTAGTCTTTGAGTCAAGGTCGGGAGGATCTTCAAATGAGATTTAACCTTTTTTCAGGCACATTAAATTTCACAAACGGTGACAGGAGGGAGATTTGGGGTACACTATTGATCACACTTAACAATTCCTCAAGGTAAACAGTATCTCCATCAGAATCATAGATGCCATCAACACCCGGTGGTAATTGAATCACATGTTCAAGAAATCTCATCTCTCCATTAGAAAAAAAAAATCACTTCCTCCGAAGGGAGTGAAAGATGGAGAGCGAGAGTCGATCATAAGGTCCGAAGTAGAAGTGGGATTGCCACTTTCAGAAATTTCAAGTACTTCTTGAACATATTCTTCACAAGCAATGTCAATAACATCGCTCGGTTAACCAGATTCAATGATATTGTAGGAGAAAGTCTTAGTATCACCAACTTTGAAGGTCACGGATTGGTCATCGTGCCTAAGGGTCATTTGTTCACCGTGAACATCGATCAAGGCACGTGCCATCCTCAAGAAAGGTCTTCCTAAGATTAGGGGAACCCGAGGATCGGCAACGTAATCAACGACCACAAAATCAGCAGGAAAGAAGAACGTTCCAACTTTCACGAAAACATCCTCGGCGATGCTGGTGGGAGTAGGAAATCGTCTCGGGTCGATCGGCGAAGATCAATATCATTCGGGTTTTTGTCAAAGCTGGGAGACTTATTTCTTCCAATGAGAGAGGACTTAGGTTGATGCTTGCACCGAGATCGGCTAAGGCTAAGCATTCATTCATCTCTGGAAAATCATACGGTATTAGGAATCTGCCGGGGTCTCCGAGTTTCTCAGGAAACTTTTTTAGGATAACCGCCGAGCAATTCTCGTTTACCGGTGTCTTTGTCAACTCAATCATCTTATCCTTGTCATTGAGGAGTTTTCTAAACATTGGAGCAAATTTGGGCATGTGTAGGAGAGCGTACCTGCGAAACTTTACTCAAAATGGAGATTTCGAAAAATCTCCATAAATTTTGAAGCTAGAAGATTGTCTTTTTCACGGAGCTTTTCTTTGTTGGCCCGTGAAGGATAAGGCAAATTTGGTTTAGCCTTTGAAGCAACAACGGGTTCACCAATTTGGTCATTAGTTTGGACCACCGGAGGTTGGATGTTGTCGGTGCTTGGTTGCACCGTATCCTTTTGGTCACCTCAGGTTTCATTTTCACTTCTCTTTTAGGAGGAGAAAGAAATTAGAGAGTCATCATAGGAAAAACACCGTTCGGGTAGTGATTGCTTTCACTCCACCTTTCGGGTTAGCAATTGTGTTGCTTGGAAGAGAACCCGAGCCCAAAGTAGAAGCGGTATTACTATTAACGAATTTGGTGATCAGGTCCGTTATATTTGCCATTTGATTTTGCATATTTTGCATAACCGCGTCATTAGCTTTGACGTAGTTATCAAAATCGGCTAGACACACCTGTGCTGGTGTAAACTGGAGCTTGGTAATCTGGAGCTTGAAAATCGGTGGGTGAATATCTGCGGGTTTGGTAAACTTGTCTTGATTGAAAATAATACCCCATTAGGTTAAAATTTGTTATCCTCCCGATATATAGGTTAAAAAGGTTCCCACCGATATTATATGTTGAAATTGATCCCAACCGATTTTGTTGTTTTGATGGTTTTGCATTGGTTGAAAACCGGGAGGTCGGAATTGTGGTTTTGCGACTAATCAGAGTCGGTAATTGTCATCCCGTTTGGTTTGTAGTTAACAGCGCGGCTTGTGACACGTATTCCGTGATATTGTCACGATAATATGTAGCCAATCGGTGGCTGGGACAATTTTGGTAAGAAATGACCACACCCCGCAAGTTACACCAACTTTGATCCGACTCGCGCTTTACGGGCTGGGAGTTTGGTGAGACGGAAGCTTGGGATTGATTTCATCTTATCAAGTGAGGCAATGCTTTGGGACCAAATCTTTGAGTTTCAAGACATCGGGTAAAGAGGAAAAATTCCGGAGGTGGAAGTGCTTGCACTCACTTTAGCAACAACGGGTTTGCTTCGTGAATTGCGAACTTTGGACTTGCTCTCGATGATTTTTAAGCATTCTCTAGGCATTTTGTCCAAAAAGTTACCACCTGCGGCGGAGTTAAATGAATCTTGATCATATTGTGTTCAAGCATTATAGAAATTGTATCGAGTGATGCAAATTCTGAAAACCCATGATGCGGGCAAGCCCTACAGGAAGATCATTGAATCGGTCCCCATGCTTCCAATACAATGATTCGTCCAAATCTTTGTTGAAATCCGTGATTCATTTCTAAGATTTTGTCATTTTAACAGGGGTAATAATTTGTTAAATGAATTTTGACCACAAGATCATCCATGTAAGAATCGATTTGTAGGGGTTCTTTGTCAAGCCAAATCCGGGCTGCCCCCGTCGAGGGAAACTGGAAAAGCATAAGATTACCGACTAACTCGGACGTTCGTAAACTATCATCGTAGAAGTGATCTTGTTGAAATATCGGATGTGAGCATGTGGGTCTTCTTTATCATGTCCAAAAAATTGTTTTGAGTTTTAACAGTTAAGCAGACCATGCTTGATTCTCAAATTGTTTTGCGTTGATCTTCGGGAACAACGATTGCATCCTCGTAACCCTCGGTGGGTGCTTCGAGCAATTGAGCCATAGTACGATTATCTTCCATCGTAACTATGGGAGGATTTGGTTTCTCAAGATTTGGTGATTCAACAGAAGTTTTCGGATTTTGTAGTTTGTCGACAAATCATTAAAGTTACGGGCTTGAGAACGAGTGCGCATGCACAAAATAGAAATATAAAAAGAAAATTTACACTAATTTTTTTTTTGGTTTTTCAATGATTTATTCACAATTGATTTTAACGGACAATGAGATAAGACAACTTCAACCAAATAATCTACTTACTTCACGGTAGCTCTCAAAAAGATAAACGCACAGGTGAGCGGATGAGTAAGAATAGCGCGAAGCTTATTTCTCCTTTCGGGTCGTAGTTCCTTGGAACAACCCTCCTTATACCCACTTTATAGTTTGTTTAACTTTTCAAGGTGAGCCGTATGTCGTAAGAGACACAAATGGCAAGTTTTTAAATCTTTTGTTCGAGTTGGGAACCAACAAGTTCACCGGAAGTTATTATGATAATACCTCAATTGAGAATATTATATTTTGGTATTTTTACCAATTTGTGAATTTTATTTCTTTTTTATGGACAATGTTTTTATATTTTTGGTTTTTTTTTTTAGATGATAATTATACTAATAAAAGAAACTAAAAAAATATTTTTGTACTTTTTATGTTTTTATAAAGAAAATATTCACAGATTCAAAATCGCTCTCAAACTACGAATTCTTTTTCACACCACAGCCTCTCCCTGCACGGCGCCAAAAATTGACGTCGTCAATAAATATTTCTTCATATATAATATATTATATATATATATATATATATATATATATATATATATATATATATATATATATATAATATAAGCAAACAATCAACCAAATACCTTTGGCCAAGGATTGGTCAAATGTTCACAAAAATAATATATATACGTAACCGGAAGTATGAGTTCCCGGGTCGTTATGTCCCAACGAGGCTGGAATGGAAAATCGAAAGACGGATGATAATTGATGTTTGAATATGACAAGGTTATGATGGGTTTTTTCTTATCTACCAATTAAATAACAAAAAAACGATTAAATAAAACCTAAAACGAAAGTAAAAAGCTCAAAGTTTGAATTTCTAAAAACTAGGCTTAAAATGCTTTAAGAAAATGCTTTTGGTTTTGATTTTGAAACACAAATAAGCTGTGAAAAAGCTTATTAAAAAGGCTGCTTGTGCACAGGGCAAACACTTAGCAAATTTTATGACTGTTTTGACCCATTAGCACAATTGGGTCAAAACAACTTCAAAGCAATAAGTCAAATGCACAAAAACACTTAAAATGAGACAGAAACAAAGCACAAAAGAGCTTAAAGAAAGGCTTAACCTAATAAGCTTAAGCTTCTGTCCAATTTTCACAGAATTGGACAGGAAGCTGCAAAAGCTTATAAAAAAGGATTTTAAAAATCAAAATTTGTAAAACAAGCTTATTTAAGTAATAAAACAGCTTAACAAAGTTGGATTATCAACCCATTTGCAAATTTAACCTCTTTTGACCCATTTAAGCCTTTGACCCAAACACCCCTTTAAATTCTGTTAAAGGACTTTTAAGCTAATTAAAGGTGAATTAAGCCATGGATATTGAAGACAGTAAGTTAAATAAGCATAAAAGACATAAATAAGCAAAAAGTAACAAGAAATAAGCACTGAAATAAACTAGAATTAAAAATGACAGTAAACAAGCTAAATTGGACAGAAAATGGTAAAAACTTGCATAATGAAATTTAAACTTATAACACCTATATTTTAAGCACTAATAAGCAATAATAAGCATAAATAAGCATACCCAAAAGAAAAATAAGCACCAATAAGCTGAAAATAAGCTAATGCTAAAAATGAGCTAAAAATGGAAATTGAGAACTTACAAAGCCCTTTGCTCTAAACAAGGGCAAATAAGCTAGTAAAAGCTTAATCTACAAGCTCCAGCTTATTAGAAATAAGCTGGTATTGTCCATAAGCCCATCCAATTCTGGCTTATCATCCAAAGTAACAAGCTGTGGTATTTTGAGTGGAATTTTTAAGTACAAGTTCAAATTTTACTTAGCTTATTAACTTGTTAAGTGAACATAGCTTATTAATAAGCTGTTTTAAGAGCTTTTTAACACATATAAAGGTAATTTAAGCAGTTTGACAATAAAACTCAAAAACGGGTATAAAACCTTAAAACTTCAACACTTCATTAACTTTTAAAAAGAGTACAAAGAACTTGCAATAAGCTGTAAATAAGCTGAAAGAAACATAAAAATGACTTAATTTAAAGAAAGATAAAGACTTCTACACTACATACTAAATTCGGCTCACATAGCCTCCTATTTATACTAAGAGCTAAGTCTTCAGCCCTTCTTTCTTGTGTTTCTTCTGTGAGAGACTTCAAAGCCCTAATCCCAGCCATTGATAGCAATTGTGCTTCTTTAAATCCATCCTAGCCATTGATTCGGCAAAAGTTATGGAGAAAAGTGAGATTGCCAACATGGCAAGGCCCCTTTTTTGGTGGGAAAGATAGTGGAGAGGAGGGGGGAGGTTTATCCATGGAGATGGCAAGGAAACGCAGGGTAAAAAAGGTGGAAGTGAACCCGTGAGTTGTGTTGGGGTTTGAAAAGGGCGGGAAAAATTGTTTTGGGTTTAACAGGAAAAGGTTTTGGGTAATGGCAAAATTGGTCCCCCGAAGTATATGTGTTAATAACACATATCGTCCTTGTGGTTATAAACATTTCGGGACTTGGCAAAAACACCCCTTGAGGGTTATATGGAGTATTACACTCATGGTCCTTGGTTGTTATAGGTTCTTGCCATTGGCAGAATTAACCCTTGTGGTTAATTCTTTGGGCATTTGGCAGTTTTGGCCCTTGTGAGATTTTTCTTCTTTTTCCTTTATAAAATAAGTTAGGGACTTGGCAGAATTGGTCCCTAAACTTGTTTTTCTTCACTTTTTGACTTCTGGATTTGTCGGGGTTGACTTTGGTTGACTTTTTTCAAACTTGGGCTTTGACTTGACTTTGTCTTTTCCACGCTTTTCCATTCCGTGTCCGGTTTTGTCATTTTGGCTTCGTTTTTCGTCCTTTTCTTAGATATCCATTCCTGCACAACACAATTAGCAAAACAAGCATATTTTTGGTATTTTAAGTCCGTTTTTGGTTATTTTAGCTCGTTTTTAAAGGTAAAAGGTATGTGTAATTAATCACATACCACTCATCCCAAACTACCTCAAAGCAGTCAAACAAGATCCCATATGTTACTATGTAATATATAAAGGGCCACACGCTGACATTTACACAGAATGGGGAATCACAAAAGAATTTTGTGAAACTGATAATGTTACTTGCAAAAAATTCAAATCTAAAGAAACTGCAAGAATGAGCTTTGCACTCTACTACCAAGAAGGTTTAAAACCAGTTCTTCTCCGACCAAAGATTCAAAAAATCAAAGAATAACACAGAGATCAAAGATTCAAGATCCCTGAAGATAAAGACCAAAGCACCTTCGAACCACCAATGAAATTTGAAGATTTCAGACAAATTTGGAACAAAGCAAGGGCAGCTTGTCCTGAAGATTTCTTACATGAAAAATTCTTTACAACCGATAAAGTCACAAAAAGTCATTACAACTTTGTTGAAGGAGCAGATCCAAAATTAATCCATCAAGCATTTAAAGCAGGATTAATAAACAACATCTACCCTAGTCATAACTTACATGAGTTAAGACACTTCCCACAACCAATGGTAGACTCTATCAAGAACTTTCGAAAAAAGGTTCTTAAAGCAAAAGATGACCCAATATACGTCAAGGTCATCAGCAGCATTCCAGATTGGCAGCAAGAGGAAGGTTACGATCCCTATCATTTTCTAGAAATTAGTCTAGCAAAGTCCAAAAAAGAGATATCTCAGTCCCAGCCAATGGAAGAACAACAACTTCTTCCGGATAACCTTTTAAAAATAAGGGTTAATCCATTAAAAAGAATTTCTGAAAAAATCCTAGAAGTTCTTACCGGAACAAATAAAAAAAGTTAATTATGTTGATAACAATTGCATAATTACTAGCTGGAGTTTTTCAAACACCAACGAAGAAGACGTTTAAATAATCTCACAATTTGGTGAGAAATTCATGAAGAACACCATAGAAACAAGCAGTACAACTCGACAAAGCCTTTACCGACACTTGAATCAACTGTTTGAAGATCATTATTGTCATTTCTGTAAAGACAATAATTCAAACAATAATGACCCCACCACCGAAGACGAAAAGTCATCAAAGGATTAGGTATCATGTGCCTATGGGTCTTCCACAAAGAAAAACACGACAAAAGCAATCCAATAATGCTGCTTTTCTTTATTAAAGAGATTCCTTCTTTAATAATGGAACAAAACTTAACCATGAAGAAAAAGTAACCAAGGTTAAGTTTCCACCTTTTGGCGGATATAAAAGAAAGACCTCCTTAATGAGTTGAAGGCATCAGAAAAACAGGCCTAAAAAACCTACAACTATCATTGTAATTATTGTTTTCAGAATGTATTGTGAGTAGAAACCCTGAAAAGGGTATTATGTAAAATATTCTGAGTATCCTCATTCGAGGAACTCTATCTTGAATAAAATCAATGTTTCTCATCATATCGGCAGCAGTTCTTATAATAATCGTGACAGAGTCTGATGCAATTAATCGTCGACAAGTACCAAAAAGGCAGATGGCCGTGGGGAAAAGACACAAAAAGCATCTAAAGACAGGCTGGCTTTTATTCTATCAAATGCGATTATGAGGTACAATGATATTCATATAGAGTTAGAATTTCTCAAATATTTTCATAACATCCTTTTCTTACAAAACATAAAAGAAGATCAAATTTTAAGATCATTTTTACAAAATAAATTTTATGACTAATCCAACTCATCTAAAAAATCTTTATAAAAATTTACAACAAGAAATTATTGAAATAAAAGAATACATTTCTGACATTGATCAATCTATTCTTAGACTTAACGATAGATATAAATCTAGCATTGAAAAAAGGGGGTATGAACATCCCATGACTATAGCGAGAGTTATAAGCCATCAAAAACAAACAAAAACTTGTTTACAAGAACGTCTAAAAACCTTTAGACAAAGGGCTGCTGCCCTGCAAATATAAAAGCATTACAAGAATGAATAAGCAATAAACGGGGGAATTTGATACTAAAAAGTATTAAATATTTGATGTTATCAAATATCCCCCCCCCCCCACTTGACTTCTACTTGCCCTCAAGTAGAACATTTTTAAATAATTATTAAAAAGATATCTCCCTAGGTTTTTAAGGAAGATATGAATTTAAAAATCACCTATGCTAGAAAATTCCAAACCGAGCACCTCACGAAAGGAAAAATAATTCACACTCATACTCTCACTAATCTATGTGTTTCATTTTTTGTGATCACTCAACTGCTCAGTCATGGTGAGTATTCTATCATAAGCTTGGCCAGGATACTAAGCTTCACCCCTAGAGTCTAGACGCAACTGTTCAAAAAGGCAAATGGGTTGAAACAACACAAAGGCTTACGGGGTTTTGATCATTCAAACAATCTTTCACCCAAAGTACCACACCAACAAGGTGGTTGAATTACACATACATGGCCGTAACGACGGAATAAATATGGGTGATTCGATCTTATCCTCATTCGTGTTTAACAACGAGTTAGGACGAAGAATAATATAGGGTAGGATAAAGACATGGGATGTACATTTAATTGTTGTTAAATAAAAACACAAAACAAATAGTTTCCTAAGTTCACAATCTCCCCGTCACTGGTCGCATTCAAATCCCATAAGGTAAAAACGAGGGTCAAAAGTCAAGGGGTCTTCATAATACACGAGTTAATGCATATGAAATATAGTGAAATGCATTAACTCGGTCTTCATCATCAATGATTATGTGCTAAAAAAATTTGAAAAATTAGGCCAAATTAGCACATAATCTCACAAAATACCTCATTTCTATCTCCCTTCCCCCACTTGAGTTGTACAATGCCCCCATTGTACAATTTGACTTATAATAGAAAGGAGAGATAGAAATGTAGAGGTTTATATGAACTACCCGTTAATAAAGACAGAATCATCTCCAGCTGAACAAGGCGGAAATACTATCACTATATGACATATAAGCTGACTAATAAACACTTTCTTGCATGCTCTTCATTCTTTTTTTTATGCAAGACAAGGATACAATGAATCACATTACAGACACATATATACATAAGCATCTCCCACTTGAGATCAACTATCTTTAAAACCCGTCTTTTCTTTAAATACCCTCTATCCTAACCCGTGATTTTACTAGTGAAACCAAAATTAACCAGCAACTCCCTGATCATGGACTAAGAAACTACAGGGCAGGCTAGGTGATAGGTGTAACGAAACAACATATATTGGCTTACAAAATTAAAGGAAAGGCTCAGCGGGTTGTACTAGGGGTATCTTGCACTAAAGATGAGTGCAACAAGGGGTTTAACAGGGTGGGGGGTGACTAAACAGTGTGAAAAGTCACAAACATAACATGGATGGGCTATTTGGGGTTAATCCTAAAATTTCCTTTTATCACAGCTACACCGATTACACTAGGTGCAATGCTCATTATTGTGGTCTCGAAAAGATATACCGATGCAAGTTCGCTAAAAGTCTACTATGGCCACCAGCACACTCATATTTATTGAATTTATGTACAAGGGGAAAACGAAAAGGCTTATCTTCACACAATTGAATTATAAGGTAGGGTGTGCTCAGTATAGTCTTAACTAGTTAAGTAATGAAAAACATGTCAAAATTCTATTAATGAAATATTTTTCAAAATAAACAAGAAAAATAAAGGCAAGTAAAATCAAATGGGTGTTTATTTTTAATCCCTTCCCCCACTTGAGTCAAACATATGCATATAAAATTTAAATAGAAAGAGTTAGAAATGGAACGGATTACTCCCCTGGATTTGCTCGGTGATATGAAGAGACATCATGCTCAAATCAATACTCCAAGTCTTCTTCTTTGAGCAACATCCACCATCACAGGCAACTTCATCATCATCCAGAATAGCATTCAACCAGGACGGTTCGGGATGCTTCATTGCAGCTTGATTAGTATCCTAGCACCTCGTCATGTGCATTACTTGTATAGCTGCAAGAAAGACTAATACCAAAAGCATAAACCTGGACAAAAAGCATAATAGCACAAAATATACAAAACTATACAAATAAACCTAACTCACTTTCATAGGAATCACGATTGCATTTACCGTATGCAACAAGCCTTTTAAACCAATTGGTGGCCCAAGTAGACGAGTGAAGTCTCGTGAGGGTTTTCAAAGAACATACCCACAAAGTTCATTTACTTGTACATGGTTTATAAATGTTTAAAACTTGATTTTTTAGATTTTCAGGACGTAACCTCAGTGGTTACGGCGTAATTGAGTGGTAATTTTTTTTGAAATTTTTTGTTTAGTTGTTTCGGTGTAACCACGAAAAGGTTTACGTCGTAATTGATGTTGTTACGGCATAACCTTAGGTGTTACGTCGTAACTGCTGCTACAACAACTACATTCACCACACAATTACGGGTCGAGCCGGTCTAGATTTTACCCTCCTTGTTGCTGAACCTACAAAAACAAGTAAAAACATACAAACCAACTAAAATGCAGAAATTGAAATGAGCTAAACTAAATGATAGGTCGGGTTGTCTCCCGAGTAGCACTTTTCTTTCGAACCGAGTCTTTAAGTTAGACTTAAGCCTCCACAACAGGCTTACTTGGACATCTCCACACATGTCCAATCTTCTTGTCATCTCCTCAACTTGTAAATAATTGCTCATCCTGCACACTAACAAACCTGTGCATTAAATGTGTAATTGAACTGAGCAAAAAGAGGAGCATACATTAATGGCAATTGCTTGACTTAGGAATAAAATTTTAAGGTTTAAGTAATGCCCAAACTATTTTTGGTGTTTCAGACCTAAATACGCCGTAACAAGCACTACCAAGCCACACCATATCCAAGTCTGAAACAAAATTTTGTATATATGTTATGTTGTCACACCCCAAAATCAAACAACAGTGGAATGGTAACATTGGGGTGAGACGTCATGGCACAAGGTATAAGTCACAGAAAACGACCTCAAAAAGAGACGTTTTAGAAATAAGTTTTCACATTCGACATATAAGAATATCAAAGTCAATGAATAGGTCCCAACAGTTTAACAATACACAATGTCTTGAAAAGTAAAGTTTTATCGAATGTATAAAAAAATGTAGTCTCTCTAGTACATATCCGTGCGGCTTCCCTCCGAGCAATAAACCTATAAGACCTGAGATTAAACATGCTAAAAAGTCAACACAACGGTTGAGTGAATTCCTATGTTTATGTAATGGACAATCAAGTTTTCAGAGTTGTAGTAATAATTGCAACGAATACAATCATCATATAAACAGATATTATTGCATCTAAGCTCATGGCACTTAAAACTGACAGTATATATCCATAATGATATATATGGTAATAATGACCCTGTTTAGGTAATTGCCATATACCTAGAGTTACAAATATAGTGCGTTTGGTTACCTATCCGGCTAACACAAACGAGATTTGTTAATCTCGATAGGCCTATCCATAATATTCGCGTTCACACACAAGTGATTAATGGTCCATGATGTGGGGGACTTATGGCATGAATAGACTTAGACATAAGCAATAATATATTCAGGAAAACATATAGTTTTGAAATTAATTGTCCGTAAGTAGATGTTTAGCATATCAAACAAAGCTCTTGTGTTTAATTTGTAAAACTAGCATGTATCTCCCTCGCGGAGTTTTATAAAACAGTTAAGTAAGTAAAGGAGGGGCTATAAACTCACCTTAAGCAAATGGTGAGAAATGAAATAATCAACGGACGAAGAACGTAACCAAGTGATCCTAACCGCGACCTTGAGGTCCATTAGCTATTACTTGAGTCGTGTAAAGTGTCACAAATGCTCGGCCGCCTAGTAAATAAGTCAACGATGCAATAATCAATTAACATGCCTTTAGTAAAAAAAATACTACTAAATGAACCGTCCCTACTCATTTTAGACTAGCATCGTAGCTTACTACCGTTACCACCTTTATTTTAAGCTCGAAACCGTATTAGTATAACTATGCTTATTTGGACATACTGTCTAAATTTTCTAACAAACTCAAATCGCTTCATGGTCAAAATCTTTATCATTAAGTGTAGTGTTAGCCATTGGTTAACTAATTAACCATTAACAAAATGACTAGATAACCTTAATTATATTTTAGTGAAGTAATGGTTTGGAAAAGTCTTCACATCAAATCTTAAGGTTAATATTGCCAAGTAGTAAAACATTAAGGATCATTACAAAGCTCTTTGCATAAAATATCATTTATGTCGTTTTCGCATGTACGGACTTGGGTCGTTTTCGCATGTACGGACTTGGCGTCTACATGAAGCTAACCAACTTATTAATTTAATATACTTAAGTATTTAGTCAAACCAAAACCTCTAAAGTCATACAATAAACTTCAAAGGGCCATTTACGTTAACCATTGAAACTAAGAGGGCTGATTTGAAAATAAATTCAAAATACAACATTTCTGCATGTGCATGGAGTCATGGTTTAAACTTATACACATATAATATAACTAAATTAAGTAATTAACTAAATCTTATAATCACAATTATGTGACATCGTCTTCATCTGTCCTATGACCACACAGTTTATTCATATTTTTAAAACTCAGTTCATGTTTAGTTTCATTATCACCATTTAATCATTAAACTAATATATTCATAAAACTTAGAACTAGCATATGATAGATATAATGGCTATAAGATTACCTCCATGCGAGAAGAAAATAGATCGATATCGAGATCGGAAATGAGCACGAACACCAACTAGAGCATGAACACTAAGATCGAAGGTAACATAATAGGATCTCAAACCCATGCGCATACTCAGACCTCCAGGGAAAGAAACCCAAAAACTTTTAGCCAAACTCAAATAGATAGAAATCGATCACGAGTACGAACGTCAACTCAAATACGAACAACTCGAACATGAACTGCAACCTTGTACAATAGTCGTCGAAGAAACAAACTTCGCCGGAGAAAGAAATAGAAATGATGCTTGATTTGGATTAAAAATCAAAAGTTATGAATTTTTGTTGATGTTGTGTTGTTGCCGTGAGATAGGAACAAGAGGGAAGAAAAAGAAATTGTGAAAATGGCGTGCATGAAACCTCATTTGAAAAAGTGATGTTAACTGTTAGTACAAAATAAGTGTGAGGTTTAGAATAGGACTCAAATTATACGTCGGGTCAAGTTCCCGAATGATTTGAGCATTAGATCTTGTACTAAAGCAAGAGAAGTGATGATTTCCTGAACAATCAAATAAACCGTTAGTCTTATCGTGGGGACGGACCCCACGGTTAGACTCCGGCGTAAAAGTAAGTAAACATGTAGAGAGAGAAAGTATGTGTATGTAGAGTGAGAAAATTGTACTGTTCATTGTATCAGAAGGTCCCTTTTTATAAGCGAATGAAATATTAGGGTTTCCTAATATTTCGTTTATTTAGTTAGTTGCCAGAGTGGGTCCCTTGTCGAGAAAGGTTCTGTAATAACCGTGTGTACGGACGCGTGTGCTTTCCGTGGACGGAAGTATCCTATAGTTAGGTCCGCGTCCGTTTTGCTGTGTCTGGGCCGTGACCAATGCAGGATTGGGTTTAGTTTCGGCCCATGACTGCTAAGTTGGGCCCAGAAGCCCAAGTGATAGTGTGGCCCAAGCCCGGAGGCTTGGTATGCCTACTATACGTCATTAAGTCCCCCCAGTCTAGTATGATATTGCCTGCGGACCCTGTCCTGCGTGCGGTGGTCAATGCTAGACTCCGGTTTCATTAGTACGGTTTGCCGCTTTCCGTGATCACATGTCTTCTCCGCAAAGCTTCCTCATCAAGTTGGTGATGTTTAGGTGACGTAGATCGATGCCGTATTTTTATTTTCTGACTGATGTGACGTATTTACAACTGTTTTAACTGCTCCCTAGGCGAAACTCAATCGTTGATCATATGAGTTGATTACACGTGGCATCATCTGGCTGTGGGTAGGTATAAATATACCAAGGGTATAAATACCCCCTTGTGTTTTTACTATTTCCTTTTCCACAACTCTACTTTCCACCATTGTTGATTTCTTCAAGCTTTTCATCTTTAGCATACGTCCGCACATCGTTTTCTTCCTTTTTAGGGTTTTCAAAATTCAGGTTAGCATTTCCCTTCACTCGAACTCCCAAATGGCTAATTTTTCTGCTAAATATTCTATTATGACCTAAGAGATGGTAGATAGCTTTTGCGAAAGCTTTTATATTATGGCTGAGGTTCATCCCACTGCTCCGGGGCGTGATAAAACTATTGCCCAGTTCCCAGCCGGTAAAGTAGGCGTATATACTAGGATTTTTGATGTTTGTGGTTATAGGATTCCGTTTACAAAGTTTTTTATGGCCGTCCTTAAATACTTCCGTGTGTATATTTCTCAATTATCGCCTTTTGGCGCAGCCCGGGTGTCCCATTTTGAAGTTCTGACGCGTGTACTCGACCTTTCCCCCTCAGTGACCGTGTTCCGCGCTTTCTACACCCGTACGTTTAGTGACGGGTTGTTTTCCTTTGCTAAACGTTCTACTTCAGCTCTGTCTTGTTTTCCAAAACCCCCGAATTCCATAAAAAATTGGGCGGACCACTTTTTTTGGGTTGATTCTTGCGTATTTCCCATTTCTGTCCCTTTATATACGGGAGGTGTTCTAGAAAAGGACCCGGCTCCCCATCTTACTCCTCGTCAAGAGCAAACCGTTAAACTTCTTGAAACCCATAAGGCTCATTTCCGCCAGTATCCGGAGTGCTTCTTATGCCTTGTGGGTTTGAGCCCGTACTATCCTTTTGACGACAATTCTTATCCGGCTTTTGAGCATCCTGACGGAACGGGTGGGTGTTATTTTCTTTTAGTAGTGGTACTTTTATATTATAAAGCCTGATTACTTGATGTTTACTTTGCAGATATGGGTTTGTTGGATTTTATCAAGACTGCTGACCCTCGAAAGGTCCGGGCGATGGAGGTTCAGAAGGGAGATGATCAGGTGACATTGTTAGAGAGTACCCGACATTGCTTCATGCCCCTGGTGATTCTTGCAGCTGGGGGTAGTAGTTTTGTTGCGACCACAGAGATCCCTGGTCTGACTGAAAGTGGGCAGGAAGGTGTTGCTGAAGAGAATGCCTATCTGGAGTTAGCGGACCTGGATGAGGGTACGGCCATGGTGAGGCAGAGTGATGAGGAGGTTGTTACTGAGCAACCTAAAAAGACTAAGAAGAAAAGACTGATAAAGCAGAGCAACGTTCTCCCTGCTAAAAAGTTGAGGACAGACCACCCTTCCCTTGCTTACGGTCTCGGAGGTATAACTATAACACCTCATGTTTTAGGTCATTGTACGACATTATGTAATGCACAATTTATTTTTAGGGTTTTACGAAGGAAATTAATAAAAATTAAAAAGGGATCAAAGTCAAAAGTCGCATTTTAATATTTAATTTAAAAATTTTATTTAATCTTGAAACACAAGCGAATCATAGAATAGAAATCAGGATAAGTATGAACCAAGAAGAATCAAAAAGAAGAATAAATATGAATGAAGAAAATGTTTGAGGGAAGAATTTGTGATTGATTGAGAACATGTAGATGTATGAAATGATGAAACAAGAAGAATCAATACAAGACAATGGAAAAATAAATAAAAAGGATTGCTATCAAATAAAAATAATTAAATAAAGGATTCTCTCATAAGTCGCAAATCGTATTGTAATATAAGTCTTATATATTTTTTTAAATTTCAAAGTAAAATTCTTCGCAAATTGTTCAATTTATTCCAATATCCATTAAAAGAATATATATAATTAAAAAAATGTAAAATAGGAGTCTAGCGGAATAAAAGAAGTCTTCAAAGTATGGAGGGAACTAACTACATCGGGACTAGGGACCGAAGTCGAGAGAAGGAAAAAGTACAGCGATATATATCCGACCTAAATTTTCTCTAATAAAGTTAAGGAGGGAGGGGTATCTTAATGTGCAGAACACCTACCTGCTTTAAAACTATGTTCCGAATTCTGCTGTATTTCGAAAACGAAAGTGCAAGAGAGGAACCCGAGGGGGGGATGAGAACACTCGTGGACGTCGAGGTTAGAGCGTGCACGTTTTAGATTGGGGCATTAACGGGGTTTCAGGTAGCGCCTGGGGGTAACGCGGGGATAGTGGTGAGTTTGGGGCGTGCGTTTGGCTCGAAAGTTGTTATAGAGTTTTTATAGAAATTGAGCATTTGGAGATCGTAGTTTACTGCGCTTTTTGGTACGAGGGTACGAATGGTGGTATTCTGGATTTAACAACACGTGAGCTATAATCTAAAAAGGGGGAATCGTCGGATACTAACGATCGTTACGCGCGATACGTCTTACGAAAGGGCAGGGCTTCCATAACGTGCCTCCTTACGAGGGGAGTGGGACTGCGCGTTAGTCCAGCGCGAGTATTGGGGGCTGAGTAAGTTTCTCCTTTTATTGAAGACTGATGGAATAGCGGGGGGGGAGGTTTGTGGACTGGTACCGATGGGAGAGGATCGACAAGGTCGCGTTCGCTTCCTGAGCGAGCGTGTATATGATAACGTACGCTTTAAGGAATTTTTAATTATGAGCTAACTCACTCCCCTAAAGCTTTGTGGGCACAAATATACGTAAACATATCATGGTGCCCGTGACGGCTTCGCTGAAAGTTAATATTTATCTATTGCATGGCGAGGGTAAACGAACCCCTTCGTTCATATTTAAAGTGCAAAAACCTAACTACTAATTTCTCTACTACTCTAAAATTGGACTAAATAGTTCTATAAACCTCTCTTAGGGACCTCCTCTCTAATAGTTAAAGTACATTTACCTAAACCCTCATTTCTAAAGCCTAAATTTCTATAAACTTTAAAGGATGTTGGCGCAAAAAAAAAAAAAAAAAGTTTAGGACTTCTACATCATTAAAAAAAAAAAAAAAGATTAGAAGAAAGATAAAGAAATACGATTTATGAAAATGTTTGCAAAAAAAAAAAAAAAAAAAAAATAGGAACTTCTCCTAATAGTAGATAAAATAAAAAAAAAATTTAATTAAAATTAAAATATACAAGGACAGAGCAGGGTAATTGGATATGGGCGTGGAGTATATGCTGGCTTATGATTATTTATTAGCTCTGGTAGTGGAGGCGGATTTTGAATACGGCGGGGGAGGCGCGCCAAGAGGAATGGGGGATGACGGTTTCTACGGAGGCGCAGTCGCGGACCGAACCGTGTTCACTCTAGAAGTGCAAAAAATTTGGGAAACGAAAGCATGATGTTGGAACAGAAGGAGAAGAGCGAGCACGGCGAACGAGGGAGTCACGCCTCCTCCTACCTTTTCATTCAAAAGTTCTAAAACGTAATAAAAATACTCCAAAGAAGGTTTAATGATTGGATGGACGGTAGGGACGACTCCTCTCCGCTCTTATAACTAAAAGGTTTTTCTTTAAAGTTTGCAAAGAAAAAAGGAAAAAGTCAGCGTATTCAGAAGAAAAACAAAAAAGAATAGGAAGAGATCTAGGACCGAGATGCCACTCTAATTTTAATTAGGATTCTTTTGGAGTGTAAAACCTAGGAATCAAGGAAAATCCTCTAGTTTCATTAAGATGATAATTTTTAAAGAGATCCTTAGTTGGTCTTCGTTAGAAATAAATTTTTTATTTATTTGAATTAGAAGATATTAATCAATCCCCAATCCCATTAGGTAGGACGGATTTAGGAAAAATTATCTCTGGACGGTCGCCATTTGCGGTGAGTAAATACGGTGGCTATGGGGGAGGCGTTTATAGGGCGGGTGCTGGGGGGCGGGGTGGTGGTGGGGGGTCGGCGGGGTGCTTAAGGTGGAACAACCCCCCAGTGGGCCGGGGCGGTGGTGCTGTGGTGGGTGCGTTAGTGTGAGTTGGGGGACGAAATTATATAATTGCCTTTAGTTTTTAGTTAGTTATGTTAGAGGTATTAGTTTAAAGAGTAGTACCACCATAGTTGTTGGTTTTGTTTTTTTGAGTTGGTTTTTGTAAGTATCCCCAAAAGTTATAATAAGTGAAAGTTTATAGGTTGGGTTTTATTTTTACTGGTTTTTTACAGGGTTTTACAATTTGTATAAAAAATAACTGGTATTGGTTAATAATAAATTGTAAATTTTGTGTATTTTATTAAATATTAAGTATTAATTAAAATAATATGTTTGGTTATATATAATTAAAAATAGGGAGGTAAAAGGAGTAAGGTGTTACTTGATTAGGAGTTTAACGGTGTGTATGATGTATAAATAGGAACATATATAATACAAAAATAATAGAGGTGTAGAAGGTAGGAAGTGTATATTGTTTTTGACTGTGTGGGTATAGAGGTTGTGGGGTTTGCTGTGTTTGGAAAGGGAACTTGTTTCTAAATGCTTTAAAGTGTAATTTATGAGTTTTATAAATATTAATTTTTGTGTTAAAGTTTTAAATAAATAATGTGTATTTTTATAGGGTAAATCGTTTCTCAACATATGAAAAGATATCTGGGGGTGATAATTATGGCTTTCTGATTAGTCAGCGGGGAGGGGGGGGCTTGGTTCGATGCGAGGGCGCGTCGGGTTATCGATCAGTGGAGAGCGGGGGACGAGCTGTGCTAGCCGGACAGCGCGGCGGCGTTTCGTATACAAGATCTGTCACAACACCTACTAACTATCTCCTAACTCTAACTTTCCTAAAAAATCTCTCTTAAAAACTTATTTCATTCCTCTTTTTACTCAACGATTCTCTATCAATTCCTCCCTGCTTAAATTAAAAAAAAAAAGTTGAGTATTTCTGAGGGTTACGGACCACCTTCCTTGATTCCGGTTCTCCGGGGAGGGTAAAAACCCTTCTTTGCTGGTTTTTTTTTTCTTTGATTGGAGCAATGGAAGCCAAAAGAAAGCAAAAAAGCAAAACAAAGGCAAAAGCAAATTATTGCGACCAGGCTCTCTCGTTTGTTGGTCCCGGGATGGGAAGGGGAGGGGAAACAGCTTATTCGGGCTTGGGGAGGAAACAGTCTTGGGGGGAAAGGGAAAAAAAGGGAACGGGGACAAACGGGACAAAACTTGCGGGACTGGGGGAACAACAGGGGGGGGGAACAGGACGGGGGGGGGGAAGGGGAAAAGGGAGGAAAATGGTGGGAAGGGGTGTGAAGGGGGGAGGAGGGGTGGTGGACAGTCTATTTGCAAGCTACTCCCTCTGTTTTGCCCCTTTCTTCTCAAGGAATAGAAGAAAAAATAGTGAAGGTTTTATGGATTTTATTTTTAGCCCCAAAACGGAGCACTATGCCTCCAGATTCGCACTTACTGTGGGGAGGGTATGAATACGCATCATAAGTGTACTTTCTGAATTTCCGCAAACCTTTTCTCTAATTGCTGATTTTTTGTTTATCCTTACATCCTCTTAAGGCACTTCTTTGTGATGTGCCTCCAGGGGTCTGTAGATACTGCTGCTAGCACACACCTCCACAAGGCCAAAGCGTGCTGCGGATGTTAATCGGATAGGTCTGGTCCTTCCCATGCTTGAGGAATCGGAAGGGATCTGATGAATCTTTCTTTGTCTTGCTACCTTGACCTTTCCCGAGGCGAAGCGGGTTGGTATGCTATTAGGTGGTACTTACTAATGATTCGTTGTTGGACGACGCTTCTCTGCCGTACCTGGGTGGACCGCGGTGCTCCCCCTGCTCCATCTTCTTGTCTCTGTTCCATGGACGTGACAATTATATACGGAGTTTAATGTCAGGTGGCAGCACGAAAAATATGCATTGGGTCAGAGGTGAGGTCCCTTGCGACGGAGCATGAGTTGGAGCGTGTAAGAAAAAAACTAATGCTAAGTATGATGCTACGTTGGGTAAGTTGTTGGAGGAGGAAAGGAGAGAAAGACTCAGAGAGATCCTCGGGTTAATCTGTTTCAGCTGGCAGAGAAGGAGCTGACTGAAGAAGGAAAGGCTTGAATGCTGGTGAATTGACTGATTGATTGATGAAAACTCTGCTTGTTTGTGAATGAAACGCGGAAAGGTTGGGGGCCCGTCTTCGTAACCAAGTTTTTCCCTATCACGGGGAGGGAGAACGTTGCTTTGAACTTGCGGGACGGTGTAGCTATCAAGGGCACCCTTACTCAGAAAGGACCATGACATCTCTTGCTTGACTCCCGTGCAACTCATTTGAGTTCCGCTCTGAATGATGCCCATGTGGCCATTTTGTACCGAGGCCGGACTAAGATTACTTCGTTGGCGTGTGTTAGCGCGGATAGGCTTGCTGCCTTTTGAGGTGGTATGTCCGCACCTTTTATTCCGTTATATATATATTATATATATATATCATATATTATACTAAATATATATATATATATATATATATATTTACAAGTGTTCTTGCTTTTGCAGACTTGTGTTTTGTGCCCTGAAGTAGCACCCCAACCTTACCATTCCGCTGCGTTGTCCTGATTTTTGGGGGTGTTACAGTTTTACTTCTTAATACAATTAAGTACCGTAGAAGGCCTGTGGTAAAAATGATTTGAAAAATATTCGATGTGCTTATAAAATTTGTTTGGGGCACAAACGACAGTTTAAATCAGAATGCTTCTGATGATGTTTTGAAATATATCCCGAAAGATATGAAGTGCCTTGGGAAATCTAAACTTGTACAAGTACATTTATGGAAATCCACTTCACTAGTGGGCGCAGTCCGAAGACCAGGCATGAGCATTCATACGAATACCCTGGTGGTACAACATCTCTTTCCTCAGCATTCCATAAGATCACTTTCACGAACATGAAACAAAAGATTCTTTGTCATTTATCAAGATACTTGTGTATAATACAAACTTTTGGTACCTTGACATTTTTGATCATATTAACACTTATGCTCCCCCTACACATGTGCATCGATATTCGAAAGATGTTTTGCACATGCAAGGATAGGACTTAGCATTTTGAATCAATCGAATCATTAGTTATCAGTTCATATTTTAAGTCACATTTTCTCCCCCGATCAAAAGTATGCAACTTTTGTATGGTTTTGATCTATAATGGACTTAAAATGTTTTGAGCTCCCCCTCAAACATTGAGGTGAGCTAAATGAGCACAAATATCAAGTACTAGAATCAGCAACAGTGCGTCCAACAAACCTGCATAGCTGTTAGTATACCTGATTCTCCCCCTCAAACAATGACCCGGGTATAATAGAAAGGGTTTTGGTCAATGTCTGAATGGTGACTCCGAACATGTTTGATAAAACATATTGTTTATGAGAAAATTGTTCGGGTCTTAGACAACTTCTTGTCTGTGGAAGAAATAATGCACTGAAACGTACATTAAGTCTCTGGGTTATGTCCGGGTTACAGTCTGAAATAACTGCAAGCCATCTATCTAAAAATTTTAAGAGTTTGTTTTTTTTTTTAAATATACACAAATATACAAAAGATACAATGCTTTAGCATTCAAAAATACCAGATATCCCCTTGGAACCAGCCTTTCGATCACTAAGTTTGCAATCATTGAACCTAGAGATCATAGTAACTTTGGAACTAGAACTAACGCCCGGGGTAAGTTCTAAAGGCTCAACAATGGGTTCCATTATCCTAGTTAAAGGACAGTTATCATACAACACGAAATGTCATCCAGTGGGTTTCCACTGAGGCTTAACACTACCAACAACCTTTCCAATTGGTCTCCAAGCTGTCTTAGTAGTGTTCACATTATGATTTCTGGTTGCTTTCCAAACCTTCTTAGTATGATTCACACTATGTTTGGCCTGGGGGGTTTTGGTATTCGCAAACTTCAAAGAACGAATCACAAATTGATTATGATCAATAACATTTAACTTCTTATTGTGATATGCTGCTCTCCTCACGTTCCTCGCGTTCACAACATTTACTGGCAAGAATACGATGGTTCTGAGTGTGGCTCTTTGGCATAGGTTTGCGAGATTTAGTGGCGGGTTTGGTTCTTGTAGACAGATTCACAGGAACATTAGGCTTCTTGTTTTATTGCACTGGTGGTTTCTGTGTGGGTCTATTTGAAGTCCTGGGGGGGTTCCTGAAAAGTAACTTGCTTTTTCTTAGGCAGCAGGGTTGGTTTCACCCAGTTGGCTCTTTTTGGAGGTGGAACGTACTTTGAACTGTTGGTATACATCCCTGAAGCAAGTAATTTGGGTTTCTCAGAGGTTGTATATTCCACAACTCATTTTGCCCTCAGCTCAAAGTTTTTAGTTGGCATTCTCAGCAGTTAAAGGCCATTAATCTTGCGGTAATGAAGAACTAAGTAAGCATTAGATTTTGACAGTTCTTCATAACGTCGTTTTAGATTCACATTCTCTGCCTTATACCCATCAATTTGAATTCTAACCGAAGTGAGCGTATCTTTCAATTGAGTTAGCTCAGTTTTTAAGGCCTGCTTATCGAAGCTACCTACAGTGGATCCTACATTCAACATTCTCGTGATGTTGATCTGAGTTTGCAAGTTTTTGATGGTGTCGTCTTTCCCTTGAAGCTAATCCTTTAACTTGTTAATTTCAAAAATTGCATTAGATGCAGTTGAGTTAGAATTATCACAAACCCTCTGGTTTTGAAGACATTCTTTATATTTTTGAAATTTAACTTGTAAATTAACGTGATTCTTTTCGATAAAGGCACAACGTTTTTCAGATTCATTAAGCATTTGTTGCTTCTTTAAAATCTCAGCTTCAAGTTTCTACACTTTGGAGTGTTCCCTATCGCAATTAGATCTAAGTTCTTCGCAAAGGCAATTCGAACTAGGGGGCACAACTATATCAGAAGTAAGCACAATAGAGCAGATATCTTTCTCTAAGCAATTAGCAATTAAGCAGTCATTTTGAATCAAAAGATTTTTTCTCTCTATTTTCAGGTTCTTGTTCGTAAGAACACATCATTCATACTCAGTGTCCAGGTCGTCAAATATCCGCATGTATTCAGTTACTTCTGTAACAATGTTTTCATCAAGTTTTTGAACAAGTTGTTTAACATTTTCATAAAAAGGTATGATTTGTTCTGTAAACATTGCTTTAACTGTTTAAACCCCCTAAGGACCGCTTAGAATATCGACATGATATGTTCTTTGGTTTATGACATGTGCAAATGTGGGAATCCACGAGTTTAAGCCTTGTAAACAATTGGAAATTTGACTCTTTGCCGGACGAGTACAAACAAATGGAGTCACAGGTTTAGGTGGGTTACTTTTCTGAGTAGCAAGTTCTTCAGCAGGTAACTAATAAACCTGTTCTCGGGATAGTTCCTTCTGAGGAACAAAGTGACTATACAAGGCATTAAGCTCAGCATAGTTTATAGGTTTAATTGTCCCTAGTCTTTTAGACATCTTAGTTTTACTGACTTCAATATGAACTAATGAGTCTTCACTATAATGCACTTTAACAGAGGTATGGGTGGGGTTTAAAAGAGCATGGCCATCATACAAGGTAGGTTGAGGCAACTTACCTTGTTTGAGTTCACGATTGCTACACCTAGACTGTTTTTGTGTAAGTCATGTGTTGCTAGGTTAGGTCGTTTTGTTAACATTGGAATAGTTTGTATGGGTGGGGTTTAAAAGTGCATGGCCATCATACAATGTAGGTTGAGGAAACTTAGCTTGTTTGAGGTTCCACGGATTGTTACTTAACGTAGGAGCTGTTTTGTTAAAGTCAGGTGTTGCTAGTTATAGGATCGTGTTGTTAACATTGGAATAGTTTTGTGTTGGTTGTTGAAAATCTTTCTTTCAAAATTTTGATGCAACTTTATTAGCACATGTTAACAAATTATATCATCAAGGTACTTATCCTCAGGACCTTTTTTTCCAGAAACAACCTTTTAATCTTGTCATTTTTCAAAGAGTTAATTGACTCAACGTTTTGAGAAATTTAGACTTCAGCAACACAATTTCTTCTTCAAGCTCAGGCAATCTGTTTGTTACGTTAATAATGGTCCTAGTCTAAATCATGTTTGACTTTATTACGTATCATAGACTAACCATATTCTTTGTTTGCATCTTGCAAGCTCAGCTCTCTTAAGGATCCATTAACTAGCTTTATTTTCCGATTAGCACCTTAAGGTGTCCTTCTAATTGGGTTCTCAATTCATCTAAGATGGTAATCATGGATATCTCAACCCGGTGGGCGATGAAGATACCCTCAGTTAGAAATCTTAACTTCCTGTCAAGTTTGGTACTGATGATACGGAATCATAATGTCATCAATATCCGACTCAACATCAGAGTCTAGGTGTTTTCTTCCTGTGCATCTCAGATGGTCCACAGATTTTCTACAATTATCCAAAGTTTTGATTAGCAACATGTTTACCTCATTGACTAGACAGTTGGTTGCACCATTTGGTTCCACTTGTGGATGACAAGTTATGCCATTGAAAGCTGGCTAGCTGCATGAATTCCTTTAATCTACGTTCAGAATCGTAACGCATCTCAAGGCTATACTTCGAACATGTTGGTAGTCGAAATAGCCAAGTGCTGATTCATAATGAGCTGTACATTCTACATCCACAAGGGAATGCTTTCGGCTTCAGCCATCGAAAACTGTTCTTTTCCTCCTTAGCTACCATTAACGCATCTTGTCCTTAGAATTACAGAGAGACTTTTATACTCTCTTTTTCTCCTTTACAACACTGCCTAGATACCATGCACTTCCTCCCAGCGGCAGTTGTAGCATATCACCTTTCTCCCTACGTTGTCCCCGTCATCTGCCCGTAGCTCTGTGTTCCTCGATTAAACCCGGAATTACCAACCATTACCCGGAGCTCTGCCTCTGAACTATTTCATATAATCTGCCCGTCATGCACCGTAGCATGACATCCTTAGCTGGACGATGTTTCTGAGCTGGAAGTTGGTTGGAGGAACAGCTTTTGGAAACCACTTAGCAATTCCGATTTTGGTTTCATGGTTTTACTAACATAAGCATCATTGCCATGATTGAGCATCTGGTTGTGGGTCTAGGGAAGTTAGTTGGCCATATTGTGTGGTGGTGGGAGTAGTGTTTGAGTTAGTGCATGGTATTGTGTTGTTTAAGCAAGGTATGCAAAGGATCAACAATGCTGTAGAACTTCTCCTGTTTCTTTAGTGTCCTTCATATCATTGTGGTTCAATGAATTATTTTAAGGTAGAGGTATAAAAGAGTACAACCGTAGGATGTCGCATGAAATAAAAAAAAAATAAAACCTTGATGTTGTCTTCACATGGTCAAATACTTTTCCCAATACCGGAGTAAGGGTTTGTTGACAAACTTGGTGTTTCATCTATGAGTGTTGGAGTCAAGCTGAGTAAATCTTCATATCAATGACCTGCCATTGAGTGAAAACGAACAAAGTAGTCATGAATTGACTCATTTCCTATTGCACGAAATCGTTCGTACTCATCAAACAGTTCTTCCTTCTGTTGTTGGAGAGACTTTCCCGAACCTTTCATTAGAAGCTCTACATTGTCCCAAATCTCTTTCCCAGTACGAGTCTGGTTTAGTATGTTGAATAACAGCTTGGGAGCCCTTAGACTGAGAATGTTGGTTGCCTTGAATATCAGCTAGTTCTTTCTTGTTCTTAATTCTCAGTAACTCTTCCATACCCGCTTGTCCTTTCGATACTTGAATACTGCATCTATCCACATGACCTTCTGTCATAGTGATTTGGGGATGCGGAGTAGGTCCATTTTGGATTGATCTCCAAATTAACTTTCCAAGGGTTTTACCACGAATGTATCTCTCGAAAACTAATCTTCCAAAAACGATTCGTATCACTTCAACCAACATGGCAGAAAACGATTGTCCGTTCCTGCTGCACTTGACTCTTTGTCTGTTGACATTATGATTTGTATGATATGAATGAACGAATCTCAAGTGATTGTTGTTATGATTTATTTGTGTTTAGGTTTAATGTTGTGTGATTATTTAATTCGGTTTACTCAAAGAATAACTAGTTCGGTTGCTCTTGAGGTTTTATCTTGTTCGGTTCCTTTTATTTAAACTCGTTCGGTTCCAAAGTATTTTGATACTCGTTCGGTTCCTTAAGAGTTTTGGCTCGTTCGGTTGTTTCTCAACTTAACTCGTTCGGTTCCTGAAGTTGGGAACACGTTCGGTCGTTGAAGACTTGGACTCGTTCAGTTGACAAAGGTGTACATTGGTTCGGGCCACACTAGAATTTTGCTGTCTTGATAAACGAATCCAAACACCCTTTATCTTGCAAAGTCACCACGAATAACCTATAATTCTTCAATAAATCGCTGCAAGGGTATCTTAGTAGCACAACACGAACAAAGGTTATTACGATCTAAGCCACAAAACGAGATCAATACTCGGATTCTTCTCTCTTTTTTTGTATAGTTTCAAACCAAAAAAAAGAGAAAAAAAATCACCAAATCTTTGATTACTAACGAGATGGTTTTTATGATATTAGATTAACCATAAACCATCTATGAATCAAGAATGACAACAAACAAAACCAAAAAAAAAAATTCGAATCCCCCTTTTTTTATTTCTGAAAACCAAAAAAATAGAACACAAACCAATCAAATTCATCAATCTGAAGGCTCTTGATATCAAATGTAGGTTCCATGATGCATTCATACATAACTTTAACAATGATAAGTAGAATCAAGGAGATTAAATTACACAAGATTGATTGAAAAATTAAAAGATGTTTTTGGTGGCTAGATACAAAAATAAAACCCTAATGAATATTGACTAGCTAACCTAAAGATGAGAAAAACATAGAGTATTTATACTCTAAAGGGGATCGGCCTAGGAGGCCTTTGTGGGCTTTATCTGGGCTTTTTGCATCTTGGCCCGTTTACATCATTAAAACATTACAATTAATTAACTAACTAACGAGCTATGAAACGCCAATTTTCTTTAAGACCGAGCTTCACTTGTTAGACTGTGAAATTGTGTTTCTAACACATGTTATGACACATCCATGACTGGTGACAATTGGTAATTAACATGGGTTATGGGTCATGTGCATTGGGGTTGTAGTGCTTATATTGTAATGGAACCCATGTATGACTGATTAATCTAATACATATGGGTCGGTCGACAAGGGTCATGTGGGCATTAGGATATCACTGGTCACAATCATTATTGGGTAATTGACATCATATTGGTGTCATATGCAATAGGGTTAAGTATATGCTTAGATGGTGTCATGTAACGACACATCATGACTAGGAGAACAATTGGTAATTAACATGGATCATAGGTCATGTGCATTGGGTTGTAGTGGCTTACTATTGTATGGAGACCCATGCACTGACCGGTATTTAAGGCTAATTCATAAGGTCATGGGTCATGTGCATTAGGATATAACTATTCGACAATTCAGTAAAGGGTATTTAAACAACATATGGGTCTATACATTGGGTTGAATATGCTTAGGAGAGTCATGTAAACGACACATCATGACTGGGTGACACTGGGGTAATTAACATATTTGTACATGTGCATTGGGTTTGAAGTAGGCTTAATATTGGAGGAATGTGAACCACATGCAATGACCATTGATTAATGGCTAATTCATATGGGTCATGGGTCATGAGAGTCATTAGGATATCACTAGTCACATTCATAATGGGTATTTGACATCATATGGGTCATATTAGGGGTGTTTCACAGGGCGGTTCGGTTTCGGTAGTTGGTCAGGTATTTCTAATTAACTAAATTTTTAATTAAAATTTAAATTTTCTAAATTTTGTATTCGAAGATGTATTGTTAGAATCAATTGGAATAATGACTAATGGATGATATAAAGTAAGATTATCATCTTTTTAATATGTTAAATGTCATAAAGATATTTTTAAAAAATAAAATTAAATTGTTAATAAACATATAGTCACATATTCTTTTTAATGATAACAGATTACATCATTAAATTGAGCGCCCCAAATTTAAATAATCAATGTTCAAATAATCAATAATTCAAAAATTTTAACTTTTAAAAATTTAAAATTTGAGCCAACTTGCAGGCCAAAATAAAAAAATTATAAAATCACATATGGAATATGGACGTGTTTATTTTCCTAATTTCAGCAAAAACACTTTTTTATCTCTCCAAAAAAAAGACTGCAACCAAAACAGAACAATAACATCTCATTTTACACCATTAATTTACCACATTAATTTATTTTCTTTACACATTGCGGCTGAAAATCATGGAAAATGAAGCCATTGATAAACAGGGGGTCAGACCAATTTTGGTTAATTATGAAAATGAAAGAAAATGAAATTGACGATATAGGATATCAATCAGAGGAGTATATTGAGGTTGCGCATGAGGATGATGAAAACAACCATTCAAATGGTTATGCTAAGAGGGGCATACCAGATTTATGCAAGTTTCGCAGGGAATAATGGAAAACTCGGAGAGTTAAAGCTCAGTGTAACTTCGATGACAATGAATAGGATATCATGAAAACACAGAGCATTGATTTTTTGAGTTTTTTAAGAGACATGTTCGTG
Source organism: Tanacetum coccineum (assembly GCA_026074375.1). NCBI lineage: Eukaryota > Viridiplantae > Streptophyta > Magnoliopsida > Asterales > Asteraceae > Tanacetum > Tanacetum coccineum. Next base: position 61,763 of record BQNB010013694.1, read on the forward strand.
AGCATATAGGTTTAGCAGATTCTATCCTGGAAGAAGGTGGGTCGCAAAGCAAGAAATAAACTATGGATGAAAACACGGTACCACAAATACTAATTTTTTTGAACCAGTACTACAAAGTTTATCTACCGCATTTACAAAATGTTCACCTAATTAATTTACACAGAACATAGGTGTTAATCTTTGCAGCGATACTTTGATGTTGACTTGACGGGTCAGAAAGCTGGTAATGAATCGTCTTGGTCAACTTCTAAGGAATTTTAGAAGGAAACTGAGACAAACATACATAATAGCCCAACCCAAGAACACTACAAGAGCAAAAATGAATGTCCCGACGAAAGATATCTCAATTTTAAAAGCCAAAGCTTGGTTAATTTTGTAACCACAACAACACGGCCCACAAGAGGAATACAAGGTTTTAATTAGTCATTTTTATTTAAGTCCATATATCTTTCATAACTTTGTGTTTCCATATATATTAGTTTTATACTAGCAGCATTACTACATCTAAACGCCTTATGATTTTGTGTTGCAAGGTGAAATCTGCTAAAGCTAAAATGGCGCGTTCCAAGTGTGTTTTCCCGCATACAATGGGACGAGGTGGATATGCACATGTGAAAGAGAAAATGGTAAGATTACACATTGCACATTTGCATTCATATCACATTCAATTATTATCGGTTTAACTTACATGGTGTATGTAATATTGATGTTTATAAGAATAAAAAAAAAAAGAAATTGAACAAGATGAAGAACCCACCCGTGGTACCCTGTGGTTGAAAGGAAGGGTAAACAAAGACGGAGAATATCAAGATGATGAGATTAGATCAGTGGGAGATAAACTTGTAAGTTTGACTGCAATTTTTTTATTATGTTCATTTTCGTATAATAACCTATTTCCCATATTGTGTGTGCAGAAAGAAACTGAGGACAAGATCAAAGAAGGAACCTTGCAGGTAGATCAAGGCATTGATGCCATGACACTTGTAAATATGTAAGTGAAAAGAGAGTTAAGCAACAGGAGTGGGAGTGAGTGACACATACCATAGTATTTTGATCTTCCAAACGAAGCAAACAAGCAGCTGATGAAAGAATTTTGTTACTAGAAAGTCAACTGATGCTGGCAAGACGTGCCATGGGAAGAGAAAGAAACTATTACTCAAAGTAGTCCGACAAGATGTCACAGACAGAGGGAATGGTGACTGAACTGAAAAATCAGTTGGCTGCACAAGGGGGCAGTTGCAGTCAACGCCAACTCAATTGACACCACTAGATGTAAGACATTTTTTATGTTGTTAACAATTTCATTTTCTAATTAACTTAATTAATGCTCACAGCACTGATCCTATAGATAGCAGGTACATTGCCAATAACACTAGGACCATCCTTTTATACACAAAGGAGGACCTAATGGGCTTACAATAAGTTTCCATCCAATTCTAATCTTTTCCTAATATAATTCATGCATATCTAAGAAGCAGTAATAACACAACAGTACTAGCTTATATCGAATAGTCTTAACTCAGAGCAACATTAATATACTAACATTTGCAACTAACACTAGCAGTACTAACATTTGTACTAGCAGCACTAATGACTTGGTATATTTTCTTCAGTCTTCAACCAGCAGTCTTAACCATAACCAGCAGCAGTATCATCAGCAGTACTAAGATCATGTTTTAATCAACATATTTCTTAATTATATTGGCATGAGTGTCTCCGGTGGAAATTCATCCAATAAATTCTGATGAGGATGGCGGAACAACTGTTGTTGGATGTGATCAGAATGATGCGAGCATTCGGAAGGAAATGCAAAAAAGGGTAAGTAATTAATAAAACGCCCCCTTGTGATTTTTGAATTCTACATACATGTCTTATATATTTACCTTATGTGTGTTTTATTGCATACATGAATACAGGGAACTAGTTAAATCTGTGGAGCAAAGTATACGACTAAGATAAATCCCAAAGATTCTTCAGTCAAAGATTTCCAACAAAGAAACGTGTCGTACTACCAAAATAAAGTATGAATTTCAACAGGTACATATATTCTTTGTTTGATTATTTTCTATAAATACATGCAACAAAACATTTTTTTTTAGCAATAAAGTGCAGACTGTGGCACTTAGAAAAAAAACAATCTATTATTTTCCTCTAGGGTACCGTATAACAATAGTGATGGGAAAATAATGCTTTATAACAAAGCACTCCCAAAGGATTGCTACAAAGTGTCAATTGATATATCTCTAGTTGATGCAGCATTTATACTGGATGTAGGAAGTAACGATTGCACAACAGTTTTGGATGCATAGAATGGTTTTGTTGCATGGGCCAAAGAATCAAGTTGTTTGGACCAAAGGTAAATAACATGTTTTCTATGAACCAACATATATATAAAATCTTCATAATTTAATTCAGTGCTTCATACACCGGCTTTTGTTTCCTATGCAAGCAACACCACCAAGTACCATCCAATTATCACTGGTGAGGTTCGATGACGGCGGTGCGAGGCCTAAAGTGATGACGGGAGGAGCGTGAGGGCGTGGCTCGGAAGAGCGCGTGATGGGTACGTGGGAGGCTGCGAGAGTGGTTGCCCATGCGATCGCGCGTGAGGGCGGTGCTAGGTTATGTAGATGTTATGATGTCGGTGGTCAAAGGCCTTAGTTTATGTGTAAGTAAGAGTGAGCGAGGGCGCTGGTCACTCAAGATCACACATCGAGATATATTGTTTCAGTTATACTACATACCGTCTCGGTTTTTATTGTTATTTGAAATTTAATTGATATAGATAATTGATTTGTTTGATATATATTGCGAGTGAGCTTAAATGTGACAAAAGAAGAGGCAGATATTGGTCGCGAGCTGACTTGTTAACACTTTTTGGTCAAGGGGGTTTTCACATATAGAGGATTCTGATTGTTGTGTCTCTGAAATATAGTGGAGCAAAATGCCACAACTTAACATAAAAATCATGTGGCCATTGGATGATTAATAGTCACACGAGAAGCACACACACTGACTGTAGTTACCTTGCATATCATGAGAGCTCTCTATCTCGGATATGGTCACCTTATTAAGCGACGTTTTAGATACGTCGAGTTTATGCGATTAGATTGGATGGGGTGAGACTAAATAACCACAAAACAAAACATCTTGGTGTGACTAAATGTTACAAAAGCCACACAAATCATAAAATTTAAGGTGGCCAGTCATGGTGTGATCATCAATAGTCACAACCAAAATAAATATTTATACACCGTAAACACATATGGTCGCCAACACTTATTAACTACTTTTTTGGTCACTTATGCTTAATTGTATGTGACTAACTACACCCAAAAAACATGTTTTGTGTGACTAAATATTACAAAAGGCCACACAAACATAAAATTCATGTGGCCATTGGATGATCAATAGTCACACAAATATCACACGATTTCTTTCACTAATTAAACACCATATGGTCACACCTTATTACACTTTTTGCTACTTTATGCTAAATAATATGTGACTAAATACCCAAAACAAACAGTGATTTGTGTGACTAAATATTACAAAAAAGCTACACAACATAAAATTCATGTGACCATTGGAATGATCAATCGTCACACAAAATACACATTTCTTCAATTTAAACCACCAAAAGACAACACTTATATCACTTTTGGCCACTTTATGCTTAATTGTATGTGACTAAACTCCTAAAAGAAACATGCCTTGTGCGACTAAATATTACAAATGGCCATACAAACATAAAATTCATGTGGTCATTGGCTGATCAATAATCATACAAAATACAGATTTCTTCACTTTAAACAGCATATGTCACAAGCATTTGGTCACTTTATGCTTTAGTTGCAATGTGACTAAATACCCAAAACAAACATGCTTTATGGACTAATATTAAAAAGGCCACACCAAGACATAAAATTCGATTGGCCAATTGGATGATCAATAGTCACATAAAATACATATTTCTTCACTTTAAACACCATATGGTCACACTTATTAACACTTTTGGCTAACTTTTATCTTATAATATTTATGTGACTAAATACCCAAAACAAAACATGTTTTGTCTGACTAAAATTACAAAAAGGCACACAAACATCAAAATTCAAGAGACCATTGATGAACAATAGTCATACACAAAAATACACATTTCTTCAATTATAACACCATAAAGGTAACACTTATTAACACTTTGGTCACATTATGCCCTAGTTGTATGTGACAAAATACCCAAAATAAACATGCTTTGTGGGTAAATATTACAAAAAGGTCACACAAACAAAAAATCATGTGGCCAATAGATGAGCAATAGTCCACACCAAATATCCATTTCTTCCCTTTAAAAATTTTAAACACCGATATTGTTCCACATAAATTAACCACTTTTGCCACTCATGTTAATTGTATGTGACTAAATATACAAAAAAAACATGCTTTGTTGGTTGTACATTGTTTACGGTCATTAAATTGTACCTATTTAGTCACACAAAAAACGTGGATACGGACACTAAAGCTTCTTATGTGTGACTAACTCGAATGCGTGACCTGTCGGTGGACTACGGCACCCACCTTTTAACACACACGAAACTTATTGCGTTGTGTGACTAAATTATATAGTCCCACACATTATTTGCGGTGTGACCAATACCACTTTTTGTACTAGTGGATGTCCTTAATGGGGGAAATAAAATTCTTTTTAGGACTTCAGATCCACTAATCCCCACGAGGTATCTTTATCAATCAGGCCAAATACGCTTTTGAAATACTTAAGAAACATAGTATGGAAAAATCTGATACCGTTGGTATACTAATGGCTACAAAACCTAAACTGGATTCAGACTTGAGTGGAAAACTGGTAGACCAAACTAACTACCGTAGTAAAATTGGGTCACTCATGTATCTGACATGAAGGTAGACCAGACATAGAGCAAGCATATGTTATTTGCAACAGTTTCAAGCAAGACCGACTAAAAAACACCTCAAAGAGGTTAAAAGGATCTTTCGATACTTAAGGGGTACCATTAACATGGGACTCTGGTATCTAAAGGATTCTGGCTTTGAACTAACAGCTTTTTCAGATCAGACCATCAAGCGTATGACTTGGTACTCGCAAAAACACATCAGGAGGAATAACATTTCCTAGGTTATAGTTCGTTCACTGGATGAAAAAGAAAGAACAGACTGGCACAGCAACGTCATCAGCAAAGCTGAGTACATTGCGTATAGCTGTCAAGTTGTGCTCAAGTAATGTGGATAGGACACCTCTTCAGGTGATTAAGGCTTCAACTACAACAAAAAACGTGTTGAATGCGATCTCAGTTAGCCTATAGCAATCTCAAGTAACCCGTGTAGCACATCCTATACCAAGCACATCCAAACTCGATATCGTTTTCATCAAATGAACAGTTGAAAACGGTAATATTGTAATAGTGTTTGTCAGAACTAAATACCAGTTAGCTTATATGTTTACTAAAGCCTTACCCGAAGATATGTTTTAGTATCTTGTAAGAAACGAAGTGGTATGAGATGTTTGACTCCAACATAACTAGAGGTTTCTGGCAAATGAATCTGCTTGATATATTCTTCAAACATCAACATGTAAATATTTTTGAGAAAAGCAAATACAAAAAATATAAAACCTATAAAACCAAATACAAAAATATAAAATTTCAAAAAGAAAATATAAAATAAGAAAAATCAAAAATTTCCAAAAAGAATCTTCTCAGACAAGTCTCCTGGAAATCGTATAACAGCAGTTACGTACCTAGAAATGTGATTTAACCATCGAACACGGGCGTGTAAATAAATTCGTAAGCAAAGAGTTCAAATGATTTAAAACATGTGAGTTTCTATTTTTCTTGATGACTTGAAATCGCTCCCAGATTGCAACTCTGACCCGAACGAACAAATGGAGAGTGTACTTTTCAGTGCGCTTTATCCATGCGTTAGCAGGAGAAGTCTTCTAACATTGATGTTTTTTCAAAAAGGTTTAACATAATTTTCAAGAATTTCTCAATGACAATTCAAAATATTTCAAAATTATGTGTTCAACACTCCATCCCTCATAAAGTTTTACAAGACAATTCTTCTACAATTGGTGTCATTTTTTCTAAATGAGTCAATTTTTGGGGGGGAGTTTTTCGAAAAACAAATGTTTTAATGATTTTGGATACTATTCTTAAATTCTTTGGGTATTTAAAACATTTAAACTAATCTTCATAACAACTTGGTAATAACGACATGGTTAACAATAGTACATTTGTTATAAGATGATTCAGTGTCTGAGCATAATTTTTCAAGAATTCTTCAATGACAATTCATAATCTTTCAAAATTGTGTGCTCAACAATGCTAACCCTCAATTTTATATTCATTTTTAATACAACTTTTATTAATTTTTTTGGTGTCAAACAAATATTAAAATTGAGGGAGCAAGTTAATGTTTCCATATAATTCATGCTGAACAGTTTTTCCACCACAGGATTTTCAAGTGCCAAATTTAATCACATGTATTAATCAAAAAACTAAGTGGAAATAGTAATTCAAAATAAAGGGAGAAATGTAATTAAAATGTGATCTTGAAAATAGTAAGTGATCTAAACGACACACAATGCTTTTTATAATCTTGAGAAAAGGTTTTATGGTTACGATCTCATACCCAACAACATCTTAATTCACGACGATTCTGATGTCATAAGATGGTTAGGTTAGGTACTAGTCCTATGATCTAACCAGAACCGGAGAGATCTTCCCAAGGACAATCCATAGTTAGAAATAGCAGTCCTTAGGTATGATTGGAGATAAATGAGAATAAGGGAATAATGCTTACTAAGATTGAGCTAACATTAGAACAATTACAACAAGGTGTTAGTAATGACATCTTGGTAAGCATTGAAAGGGTTAAAGAATTAAAAATAAATGTATGGATAAAGGGTCTAAAGAAAGAAGCCCTCCACATACTTTAGGTAGAAACTGGATCAATACATAATCTATCAGATTCACAAAAATGAATTCTGGTATTGAAGACAAGACATCATGGACCTAGTGATGTACTTCACAACCCTTCCTAGCCATTCAAGTTTCTCTCAACAGATACTTGTCTCATTTGTCATGAAGATACACACGACTTCTATTGACTTTTTCACTCTAAGTTAGTTGATATTGAGTAGGTGGCAGTCTGCTCCAGCCTTCGAGTACTAAAACCAAAATCACAAATATCAGTCTAGAGCCAAGAGATCCATAAATATATCCTCATTAGACACAATCCATGACAAACACTTATTGAAGACCAATAAGTTCAGAAGCTTTTAACAAGAGTACTATGCATTATCCTTATGATTTTCCCAGCACATTCAGAGTGATGCTCTTTAGTATTCACAGTGATGAATGGAAATTCTTCGAGTGTCAACATTAAACAGCACTGTGATAGGTGACTTGTGAGATTCTATAAAATTAAGCTTGTGTCCAATTGGAATATCCGATTAGGTCCCAGTAAACGAAATTGACGATTCAATCAGAAAGATAGTTAACTATCTAATGCACTCATAACGTGTTGTCTGCTTTGAGATGCGTTCCGATATTTATAACAAGCAATTACTGGTGAATCTAATGCAAATCGCGTTAAGGATCTAACACTTTGAGCTGAACCCTTTCAAGAGGTCCTTGCTTCCAAATTGAACCCCTACAGATCATAAGTTATAGGTGTTTATACTGTACAAAACGGTCCTCAGCGCAGAACCGAAGGTTAAAATGCAACCGAATCTCAACGAAAGACAAAGCCAAATTCGTGTCATAATCTCCTGTTTATCACTAACTTTTAAAATGCAGGTACAAACGACGTGAAGCAGCCTCATTCTAGTAGAGTCGAATTCATACCACAGGCACTTTCTCATGCTTAAACTACAAAGACATACTATTAAGCATCAAAGATATCAAGAAGTCAAGAAAGCTCAAGTTCATAAACAAAGACAAAGACTTCCTGTAAACTCTGATATACAAGATGTTCCTTTAAGATATCAAGTCTATCAAGGGAGATTGTTAGCAAGCTTTCAAGATGATGCAAAGTTTAGTAATGTTGTCAAAAAACAAAACAAGATACGCAAAGTGGCAAAAAGACGATCAAGACTGAAGATACAGATTTAAAGATCTTGGGACTAAAGACAAATTGAAAGGCAATGACAAAGGCATAAAGAATCAAAGATCACACAGCATGAAGGAACAATCCTACAACATAAAAACGGACCAAAGATTCAAAACTCAACTGACAAAGTAAATCTCAACAATCCAAGAAGCAAGATTCAAGAACTCCCTCAAGAATTCAAGACCACACAATTAGGGGAGATTGTTAGCCTCAAATATGTCTGTGAACATAGAAGCTCAGAATCTGCAGGAAGCCTTCCTATTCGGGGGAGATTGTTAGCCTCAAAATATTAAGCCGAACAAGGAAGCTCGGCTACTAAATCATGGAAGCTCGGTCTTTACTTAGTAAATGTTGTAATAGGCTAAAAACAGGAAACGGGCTCGTCATTTAATCTAATATTGCACATGTATCAGGCTAAAGTCTAAAGCAATCCCGAGCCCGACCTAAGTCAAAAGCCCTACACGTCTAAGTCATTGTATATGGGTATATAAACCCTTTTCCACTAAGGAAAAGGGTGTTGGTTCTCATTTGTTACACACACATTTGCAAGAAATCAACCATCTCTTTTTCTTCTCTCTACTTTCTCTCTCTACTTTTCTTCCTTTTTCTCTTATCTATTTTCTTGTGTTAACATGGTGAAGTGAAAGTTATTCAGGGTTCCTACAGTTTATTTCTCATGTGCTTATTCTTGCTTTTTCTAGCACATGCCATACGCTTTATTCGCATTTTTCTTTTGATTTTTCTTTTTGTGTGTTCTGGCATTTCTTTTTTAACACACTTTAGGTTTGCTTTTTTGCGTATAGTTTTTGTCTCTCTTTCTGTTTTAGAATATCCTCACCAGAAATTCTTTGTGAAATGATACTCTTTTAAGAATGATGAAGATACTCTCTGATTTTGAAAAAGACTCGATTTGAGAAATTTAAGAGATATCATTCAAATTCTTAACACTTTTTGTGAAAGAGTATCATTTTTGACACAATACAGAAATTTTGAGAACTTTTTCAAAAATCTTTTGTGTAAAATCATTTGTATTTAAGAACACCAAATCAGTCAATTTTAATTCAACAATTGAATGGTCACTAAGTCACTCACTCCTCATTCTGTTCATTGCAAAAAACGGTCGAAACCGAGCATGACTTAGACCACTTAAACAATTGAGAATAGAATTATCAGACTCTAGTTATTTTAAAATTATTCATTTTTTCTTCTTATAATGAATCTTATACCATGTAAACAAACACATCTAATTCAACAACTGAATTGTCACTAAGTCACTCACTCCTCATTTTGTTCAATGCAGAAAACGGTCATAACCGAACATGACTTGGACCACTCAAACAATTAAGAATATATATATTTGACAGAAGATATAAAATTCATCAAAACTTGTTCAATTTTGAGCTACTTTTCCCACAAAACTGTTGACCCCAAGTCACATATGTAGAGACTGTACCTTAAAATTAATAAGAGAAAGAGCTTATAAACAACACAATTCAGAAATGTATCTCATCAACATACACTAAATCTAGTAAGTCCCCTAAAAATTTTGTGCATTTTCTAACAAATTCGACACTTCTAAAATTGAATTTTGACTTTTCCATATTTGACTTTTTTGAATTTTGACTCTTCCGAATTTGAATCTTTCAAATTTGACTTTTTCTATTTTGACTTGTCGAAAATGAATTATTTGGCCAAATTTTCATCAAATTCAATCTTTTTAACTAGTCTGATAATGAATTTTTTTCTTTTTCAAAGTCCAGATATTCATAAAAAAATGAAAAACTCCCCTTCGAAAATATACCATTTTATTTAAAAGCTATCAAATATTCGAGAGATCATTGTTTTTATTGGATTTTGAAAGTGATATGAATTTTTAATTAAAATGCGGGTGATGTACGTGAATGGGATTTACAAAAAACACATTTGTGTTATCAAAATAACTCCCCCTCAGATCATGATCTCATATAGACATTGAAAACAATTATGATGAAAATATCGAATCATGAATCGAATTGTAATGAGAAGACATGTGGTTTTGATTAAATTATGTTTTTGTCCTTTTACATTTTTTATTTTTTGTATTTGACTAATGAATATGCCACGGGGTGATTGATGAACTTGAAGTCCAAGAAAAAACTTTAGTTCAACCATCATAGACATCTCAAAATTATTTTTTATGTGATTTGCAAATCGTTTTGAAAAATCTAGATTTGTAGACCCAAAAATGATGTCATCGACATATACTTGAACAAGTAATATGTCTCCCTCGTGACGTCATGTAAACAAAGTCAGCTAAATAATACCTTTAGTAAAATGGTGTTCAATCAAAAATGAAGACACTTTGTCATACCATGCTCGTGGAGCTTGTTTGAGACTGTATAGAGCTTTCTTCAACCTGTATAAATGATCTGGAAAATATAGATCGAAAAATCCATCAGGTTGGCTAACATAAACTTCCTCTTTTAGAGGACCATTGAGAAATACAGTCTTAACATCCATCTGAAAGATTATGAAGTATTTATGTGCAACAAAAGCAACAAGCATCCTAACGGCTTTAAGACAAGAAACAGGAGCAAAGGATTCCTCAAAATCGATGCCTTTTTCCTGCTTGTACTTCATAATAAGACGAGATTTGTTTCGAATAACAATATTTTTTGCACCACTTTTATTCTTCCAGAGCCATTTGACTGCAATTATATTCTTTCCATCTGGTCTAGAAGTTAGTTTCCAAACATCTAGTATCTCAATTTGATGTAGCTCATCTTGCATTGATTCTATCCAGTTATGATCTGACATGGCTCTTATAATGTTTTTGGCTCAAGAGTACTGACGGTTACTGCATACATCATAATTCCAGAGTCAGTCTGAAGTCTAATTCGAGTCATCATGGTTTGGATGGGTCACCAATTACTTGTTCCAATGGATGAGCTTTAGTCCAGATATGTGTTGAGGGTTGTACTTGGTGGAACTCAAGCATATTTGATTGGTCTAGAGCTGTTGTAGATGACTCAGCTTCCTCAAAGTTTAGAGCATCATATGGAACAAATACCATATTACCATCAATATCTGCAAAGTATTCTTGATTAAATTCATCAAGCTCGCTTCAAGAGATTAGATAAGTTGTTCTTGTCGATGTAGTTACAATGTGAGGACCTCGTTGTCTTCAACATTGATTGAAAGATGTTAAAGGTGAGTCCATTATCATGATTATGAACTTGTTGTGCAATGGAATTGATGGACACGTCAGAAGATCTCTTCTCAAAGTATTCTTTGTACATTGGCCTAAACAAATTATCCAGATCTTTTTTAGATGGAGTATTCATGGATTCTGCTGATGAATCGTCATTGAAGAATCGTTGTGAAACGGTTGTGGGGGTGGGGTTGTTTCAAAACTTTCCCTGTTCAGTAGCAAGTTGTAAGTTCATCAAACTTGACATGGATGGTTCTTTAAGCATACTTAATAAACGGCTTTAGATTTACGTAGAGACCCTTCTTAAAACATTGAGGGCAATGTTTAATTCTAGTATGAGGGGGGATCTATCGATTTGATAGTGCCTGCAATCGTTGTTTTCACGTAATCCCGTTTTTACCACCAAAATACCAAAAAAATGAAAATTTTTAAAAATTTTCAAAAATAAAATAAGTGTTTTATCACAATGTTGACTTTCCTGCTGGGTAGAATAAGAATAAATTTTGACTCGATTGAGCGTGGTTGAGCTCTTTAGCTTTTTCCCCTACCTTTAAAAACTTTCTAAGCTATTTTATTTGACTAAGCATTCGCGATCTTTCTAATTAAAGATTTTAAATGTGGCAAAGAAACGAGAAATAATAGAGTTTTAATTAAGATTAGATGCTAAGCAAGGCTTAGTTGAAATCTTAAGAGCTCATAAGTGTAGTTGGGCTTTTCTCCTATAAGCTCTAACCGGATTAATAATACTTGCGCTTATACGTGCTCTTTTCGAAAATTAAACTTAAATCAACGATTTTTTTATGTAGTCGATAACAATAATTTATTTAGTCTTAGTCCAAATTTATACTTCAATTTTCTAATAAGAAATTTTCTCTATATCGCGGTAATATAAAGTATTAAAAAATAATAATAATAATAATTATTATAATAACTGTGGGCAGATAAAAGTTTACTTCATCTTAACGCTCACAACCGATGTGGCAGTCTTCAAAAGAAGGCCCATAGTAAGAATAATAATCTGAGACTGATAAAAGTTTGCTGCATCTTGCCGGCTCACAACCGATGTTGCAGCCTTCAAAAAGGTCAAGGATTTCCTTCTTTTAAAGGATGTATAATTATATTAAGTGTAATATATGTGATTTAATAAATATAGTGAAAATCTTTTTTTCTTAAAATTAAATATGCTTTTGAACTAAGACTATTTCGTTTAAGTTGTGGTTTTTCTAAATGAATTGTTTATTTAACGGGAAGCCTAAGAGTTTTTGAAACCGAAGGTCTGTGAGTTCCGATATTATTCTTTATGAGGTGTCAAAAGCCTGGTCACCTAAGCCGGTCTCGGCTGGGATGTGCCGAGAAGAAAGTCGCTACATGGAATGATCTCGCCTTCAAAATCATAATTCTTGGGTGGAACGTGAAGCATAGAAATATTACAATTTTCTTAAAAATGTTGATCCATGGTTGAAATTCGAAATAAGCACATTCACATAATATATAATAATTTTTGGGAGTGAAAAGTTTCACAAGTTACAAGTATGAGTAGTGTTAGCATCTTAACTTATATTTAACGATGATTTCATTTTTAAGCTTGGTTTGGGACAAGTAAAAAATCAGGAACGACGAATTTATCCTTTTTGGGCATTTTAGGATTGAAGTGCTTCTTGTTCTATGACCCTAAAGGTTTTGAAAATAACGAAAGTCTAAACATTCTAGTAGTTGCTAAAAAGAAGAGTATATAAAAAATATGAGAAATACAAAAATATGTGTGGGAATAAGTGTGAATATTTAAAAATGGTCAAAACGGGGCTTTTCAAAACTTATGAGTCTTTAATTCCCTTTGATGAACACTTATCTACTTTTCGAGGTAATTAGTCGAGGGGGATTGAGATTCTTGGTTTTCTAAAGTGTTTACTTATGGCATTGCGTGAGGACACGGCAATAGTTTAGTATGGGGGATTTTGGTATGTGCTTAATTACACATACCTTTTACCTATAAAAACGAGCCTAAATGACCAAAAATGGACATAAGATACCGAATATACGCTTATTTTCCTTTATATACTGTGCATGTATCGGATATTCACTAAAAGACAAAAATTAAGTCAAAACGGACAAAACCGAGCACGAGAATAAAAAGAGCGTGAAAAGTCAAGTCAACCAGTCAAAGTCAAAGTAAAAGACGAAGCCGAAAATGAAAAAATCTTAAATGGGCTAACCCGTACCCATTTAATGGGCCGGGTCAGCCCATTAAGTCTTTAACTATAAAACTTTTAAGTTTTAAAAGCCCTATGTCCAAAACCATTAAAACAGCCCAACCTAATGGCCCATTAACACTTAACCATTACATCCCTTTCACCCTTACATCGTTAGTCCTCAAGGACTAACATTGTTAGTCCAAAAGGACTAACGATGCAAATGCTTAACAGAGACAGGGCAAACGGCCGTTAAACCAAAACAAACACACCTATTACCCGCCAAAACCCATTAACACTGTTTATCTTCCCCAAAACATGTTACCCTGCAACCTTCCTACCTCGACCCTTGATCCAACAAACAAAACCCCTCAACCCCACTTCATAAGCATCCAAATCTACCTTGGCAATCCTAAACAACACCATTCGTCTATAGAAAAGACAAGAAATTGAAGGGCTATGATTGATGGACTTGGAGAGCAAGAAAAATAGATGGCTTTGATGAGTCTTTGACCTACCTCACACAGGAAACACACCTCTTGTTTCTCTTACAAAAGAAACACAAGAAGAAGACCCCAAGACCTTAGTTTTCTCTATAAATAGGATCACTGTAAGCCTAAAAAGGCATCTAGTTAGTTTTTACAGCTTATATTAGTTAAATTTAGCTTATTGTAGTTTTTATTCAAGTCTTATAATGTTTTTCTAAGTTTAATTGAGGTTTTTAAGTTCAAATTCTGTTTTTTTAAGTTCATGTTCCATTGTTTTTAAAAGTGTTTTATAAGCTCACATAAGCTCTTTTTATCTGTCACTTAAGCTGTTAACTTAAGCACTATAAGTTTTTCAATAACTTATAGTGTTTAATTATAGTGTTTAATTATAGTGTTTAAGCCTTTTACCAAAAAATCATTTAAAAAAGCTAAAAATGGATGATAAGCTAAACCTGGATGGGCTTATGGGTTTCACTAACTTGTCTTTGACAAGCTAGAGCTTGTAGATCAGCTTATTATAAGCTTATTTGCGCTGTTTTGAGCAAGGGCTTTGTAAGTCTTCTTTTTTTCATTTTATAGCTTATTTAGTGTTCCTTTGCTTATTACTGCTTATCTTTGCTTATTTACTGCTTATTATTGTTGGTTATTGTTTAATCATGCATGCTTAAAGTTTAAATCCTCTTTGTTTAAGTTTTAGTCATAACTATCATATTTTAGTTAAAACTGCTTATCTTTGTTGGCTTATTTTAAGTGCTTAACTCTGTGTTCTTGTTGATTATTTGTGCTTACTATCCATTGTTCATCATTTATTTCTAAAAATCTTAGCTTATATCAGTCTAAATTAGCTTTAAAATTGGTTTTGAAAACTTAAAG
>BQNB010013695.1:8901-60989 GCA_026074375.1 Tanacetum coccineum
ATTTGTTGAAGTGTAGAAAAGTTTTGGTGGTTCCGAATATGCCTAAATGTATTAAATTGTGAAACGTAAACATTTTTCACAACCAATAAAAAAAATTTAAAAATAATAATTTATTATTACTTTTGTAAAAATAATATAATGCTTGTTTGACGAAAACTTTAATTCGTTTGGTGCCCGTTTGTGTTAATTGTTGATTTTTTTAACTTACGCGATTTAACTTAACTATTAAAATTAAAAGCGAACGCGTACGAGAAAAAAATGAATAGTGAATTTAATAGCGTCGTACATTGATCAAAAATACGGATTGTTACAAACGGCTCGATCAAGAAGTTGCGGTTTATCTTAACGGCTATTTCCCCTACTCTAGAGTGATGCATTTGGGTTTCCCGATGAATGGTTACGTCAACGCGACACGTTGATAAAGATTTAGATTTCCAAGTTGTAATGGTTTGGGTGGTTGGTTAAATAAAATAAATCGAAAGTAACACAATGTATGTAATATATCCCGTATATATTACATATGAAAAATATGTCAAGTATATAATTCATACTGTGAATTATATAACAAAGAAAACCAATCAAATAAATAATCGAGGTATATAATACTTTGTAAGTATTAAATAAGAAACGTGAGAAAAAGATTTGAATAGAACATTTCGACACGTGTTCGTAAATCACCAATTTAACCAATAGAAAGTTCTTGTATAAAAGTAAACTCACGTCTTAAAGTTATGAATTAAACAAACGATGTTTGGAAAGCTTTTACAAAAGTTATGATTTTACCTTCTAGTCAGGAATTTATAAAAATAATATTTTATAAATTAATCTTTGTCTTATTGACGGATCGTAGCTAAAATCGTTGTCTCACTTGTAAAAGTATAGTTTTTGTTCGTGGTCGGATTATCGTATAGTTATATTTTAGTATATTTTTAAAATATAACTTAGTCTCTTTTACCGGGTTTAAAATAATAAAAGTTTTAGTAAAACATTACTAAGTATAGAAATTTTATATAAATTTCGTCATGACCTTCCCGGTTATATAACGTTTTCCCATATTTATAAAACCTAACGTTTTTCCACTTTTCAACAAACCGCGTGTTGCAAAATACCTACGTGATTGTTTATATATATTTATAACTAACCAAAGTAATAAATATCATATTTATTTAACCATTAACCACCATTTTAGTTTCGATTTATGATTTATAATTCTCGTGTTATATTTATTAGTCAATTGCATAAACCAAACGAACCCTTATTGTTGTTTCGGTTAAACCAAACGCTCCCTTATTCGATTTCTGTTGTCCCAAACGCACCCTTACAGCCTTAAAACGGTTAAACCAAACACACCCTTCATTCATCTTTGTTAAGCCAAACGCAACCTTTGTGCATTTCCGATAAACCAAACATCCCTTTATGCAAATCTGTCCAACCAAACGCACCCTTGTGCGGCGACTGCCCAACCAAACATACCCCTTGTGCAATTCTGCATAACCAAACGCACCCTTTGTGGTTTTTATCAACACCAAACGCACCCATATGCGGTAACAGCCAACCAAACGCACCCTTGTGGGTGGGCTGTTAAGCCAAACGCACCCTTTTGGT
The DNA here is from genome assembly GCA_026074375.1 of Tanacetum coccineum. Taxonomy (NCBI): domain Eukaryota; kingdom Viridiplantae; phylum Streptophyta; class Magnoliopsida; order Asterales; family Asteraceae; genus Tanacetum; species Tanacetum coccineum. Next base: position 10,507 of record BQNB010013695.1, read on the forward strand.
GATATAAAAACCAAAACGCACCCCTATATTATGAAAACCACAACCCAACGCACCCTTTAGCTGTTGAGACACAAACCAGTCGTACTCTTGTGGTGCGGTGGGGGTCAACCAAACGCACCCCGGGTGGTGAAAATATAAACCAACGCACCCTAATTGCATAAACAAACCAAACGAACCCGTTGCGGTGCATCCCAAAGCGCACCCTAGGTGCGGTGAACAGTAAACCGAACACACCCTTAGTGGTGGTCGGTTAGGCCACCGAAACAAACACCCTTCGTGGTGTTTTCTATTAAACCACCACGCACCCTACTGTTGGTGGTGAGGTGGGGGTGGCGTGGCTGTGACGATGGTGGAGCGACAGAGAGGGTGACGGTGGTGAGGTTGTCGTGGTGGAGATGGTGGTGTGGGTGGGGTGGCAGCGGGGTGAAGGGGTGGCAGAGGCGGTGGAGGCGCGTGCTGGTGGGGATCGGATAGATCGGGAATGGATCTATCTTTTTATAAATTTTGGATTCGCCGGAGTTTGGCCGGAAAACTTTTCCGGCGACGGTGGACTGGTGGCCGGCGGCGGTGGGAGCTCGCCGGAAAAAGATGAGGGAGAGAGAGTGTTTATACTTGTGTGTGTGTGATTTGTAAAATAATGAAAATGAAATGAATAAAAATATATAACCACTGTTTCCATAATAAATTAAAAAGTTAAAAATCAAGAAAGTGGCAAGTACATATAGTTTATGGTTAATTGTGTGTAATTAGTTCCCACAGGACCAAATGTGTAAACTTCTTATCTGAGTATTATTTTTGTTACAATAGTGGTATCGTGACTAGCGTTGAAGCGACTTAACGGACGTTTCAAAATACAAAACTTGTGCCATTGTTTTCCAAATCATTTTTCTGATAAAAATGAGTATTTACTTGATAATATTTCATAAATACTTTATAACATTTATATAAATATCTTTTATTTATTTGGTGACCCGGTTATGCTTTGTCCGAAAATAAAAATGAATTTTAACTCGAATACTCGCGTTATTAACGAATGCTTTTGAATAAAATGTTAAATGATTTTATTTAATATTTTTTTATTAAATAAATAGTGACAATCAAAAGTAAATTTAATTATTTTTGTGTCGGCACGCGCTGTGTGCAGTTTTCAAAACTTTGCGAGGCTATTTTAGCCCTCTTCTGCTTGTTTTCAAGTCTCGGGTAAAACTAAGAAGTTGTCCGAAATATCGTTTTACATCAAATTGCTTTAGAGTTCGAGTAGTGAAAATATGGTTTAGCTGGTCGTTTTTGATAAGTCAACTATGAATTAATATATATCTTTTTCGTTTTCGAATCATATAAGTTAAAAATAACTTTGTACTCGAGGTGTGTAATAATAAATATGATTTATTATTGAAATATTTTCCGAAAATTCTTACCAGTTACGCGGTAATCGCTTTTATGTGACAATAAAAGACCAAAAGTCAAAAAGTCAAGTCAGACTCGAAAAGTCAAAGGTTAAAATAGTCCTTTAAAATTCCAAAAATTCCCGGATGTTACAGCAATGGTGAATGGGTCGACATCACCATAAGAAAGGTAAACACTCTTTTCTCTATGGATGAAGATGCCGATTGGCAAACTTTCCTAAAGTATATCAACATTGATTTCAAGTTTGTTGAAGAGCAACGATTAAACTTACTTTCTAAGTATAACAAAATGGTTTTTAAATTAAACAAGTGTAGAGATGAATTGATAATTTTAAAACAAGCTAAGCTTGATGCTGTCACTTTTCAAATTCAAAACACTAAACTTACAAAGTTAAATCATGCTATTCAAGAACAACTCAAAGAGGAGAAAAGATCAATGAAAAATGGCTAACTAGCTCAAAGAAAGTTAGTCAATGTTTCAGTGAGCAAATTCCTAACCAAAAGAAGAAAGTTCTGGGTGGTGAATTATTCACTGAGTCATCATCTAAAATGAATGAAAATAAAAATCTTTTTGTTTCTGCTTCCATGGGGTATGACCAAAAAATGGTCCCAAAAAACAAAGACTGTGTTGAGAGACTCAACCCTAACAAAAAACTTCAAAACTTTAATACTAGAAGAATTCTAGTCCCTGAAAGTCAAGCTGTCAATAAGTCTCTTGAATCCACTAAAATTTTAAATACCCCTGAATCATCCAAAGATTCTGAAACTGAATCTCTTACTCCACTACCTCCCCTGAAAAATCTTCAGGGAGCTTCACCAAGCTCAGAGGTAATGCCATTGACCTTTCAACCCTACTCTCCTAAAGAGAGACCAGGCTTAGGTATCATGAAACATACAAAGCCTAAAACACAGGATTCTTCTAACAAGAGTGTTTCAGAAACTGTAAGTCAAAGACACTAAACAAGAATAAAAAATAAATGAATTAACTAAACTTGTTCAGATGTTAATAGATGAAAAGGTCAATTCTAACCAAAAGACTCAAGAATCAAATTCAAAGATTCAAAAGACTGAGTCATCCAAATCAGTTGATTCATCAAGAATGAGTCAAGATTCTAAACCCAAAGTTCAGAATACTGGCTCATCAAAGTCACTCAGGCCCAAGCCTATTCAAAAACCACAATTTAAGTGTGAACTCTGTCACTATACCAATCACTTGACTGATGATTGCTATAGGATTCTCTACTGCATGATATGCAAAAGGGAGGATCATAGGACCTCAGATCATGAGATGTATATTGCTTCTCTAAAAAGGAGTGAGAACTATAAGGCTCAGCCTTATCAGTATGCATCTTCTTCTAAGCAGATCCTGAAAGCAAAGGCAAAGCCTTTCCCACCATGCACACACTGTGGTTTCAATGATCACAGACCTGATGATTGTAGAAACTACCTTGAGTGTGGAATCTATGGAAGCTATGATCACTCTACCTCAGGACACAATCGTGTCATTCAGATTAGAGGAGGAGTACTAGCTGAATCCTCTCAGTCTAATGAGTCCTCAATTGGTGTAAAGTGTAATACATATGGAAGCACTGTACACTCCACCACTGACCACAATGAGTTTGATCACTTCCAAAGAGGTGAAAAAATTCAGGCTGCAAAGGCCAGGGAGCCCACCAAAAAGTAGGTTCACAAAAGAAACTAACCCAAGTTTATTATTTGTGAAGAGACACATTAGGGAGCCTATTTGGTACCTAGACAGTGGATGCTCAAGGAGTATGATTGGTGTCAAGAGTTATCTGCACAAATATGTAGAGCAACCAGGTCCTAAGGTAGTGTTTGGTGATAACTCATCTTGTATTACTGAGGGATATGGTTCAATAAACTATGAGGGTGTAGCTTTCACAAAAGTAGCCTTTGTAAATGGTCTTAAGTACAATCTAATTAGCATTAGTCAACTCTATGATGCTAAGTATATTGTACAATTTAATGATAAGCAAGGAACAATATTTAATGCTAACAAAGAAATTATCCTGATAGCACCTAGAAGAAATGATGTTTATTTCCTTGACATGTCATCACCATCTCCAAATGGAGCCTACTTCTTTGCCAAAGCCTCAAAAAGTGTAAACTGGCTATGGCATAAAAGACTATCACAACTCAATTTCAAGAACATTAATAAACTTGCCAAACAAAACAAAGTTCTTGGTCTTCCTTCCCTAGTTTATTCAAAGGATAAACCTTTCACAGCATGTGAAAAAGGAAAGCACCATAGAGCTTCATTCAAAACTAAAGAAAACTTCTCTATCAGGAATTGTTTGCATCTTCTTCATATGGATTTGTTTAGACCAGTAAGTCCAATGTCCATAAATCATGAGAAATATACCCTAGTCATTGTGGATGAGTACTCAAGGTACACATAGGTTCACTTTCTCAGGAAGAAGAGTCAAGCACCTGAAATAATTATGTCTTTCATCAGGATGGTACAAATCAGAATTGATAATGGGACTGAGTTTAGAAATCATGAGCTTGAGAGTTTTTGTGATGAGAAAAGAATTTCTTAGAACTTTTCTTCACCCTATACACCTGAACAAAATGGTGTAGCTGAAAGGAAGAACAAAACTCTTATTGAGGCTGCTAGAACAATGTTGAATGGCTTAGTACTCTCTAAGCACTTCTGGACTGAAGCAGTCAGAATAGCCTGTTATACTCAAAACAGATCAATCATTGTCAAAAGACATGATAAAATTCCCTATGAAATATTCAGGGAAAGAATTCCCGATATCAGCTACTTTCATGTGTTTGGATGCCCAGTGTTTATTTATAACCACAAGGATCATCTTGGCAAATTTGATGCTAAAGCTGATGATGGATATTTCTTAGGATATTCCTTTGTCTCAAAAGCTTTCAGAGTCTTTAACACAAGAAGACAACAAGTAGAGGAGACTTATCATGTAACATTTGATGAAAGTATGGAAGCCATTAGGTTTACCAATACCTCAATAGATTAGATAGGAATTGATGATTCCTCTAGATATCCTCCTGATTAATTTCTTCAAGAGGATGATCTATCTAGACAATATCAAGTAGATTTTGATGTCTCCTACTACATCATCCCTCATAGACGTTCACTCACTGAACTTACCTAAGAAAACCAAGTCTCTAAAGTGATTGCTCCAAATGAGCCTAATATACCTCACACTGAGGATACTGAAGGTCCTCCTAATTTAATCAACACTAAAGGGACTCATGAACAAAATGTTCAGAATGATCAAATGATCACTCAACCCACTGATGTACCATCAGGGAACGATACTAAAGTCTCAGGATGCATTACTAAATCTTTAGTCCTTGATGTCACTCAGTCTCATATCTCAAATCAAGCCTCTACAAGTTCTCATCCTATTCCTCAGGATAGATGGTCAAGAGACCAACACATTAAACTTGTGAATATCATTGGTGATCCTAGTGAAGGCATGCTTACAAGAAGCATGGCTGCCAAGCTTACAGCTGCCTCAGCTAGTGAATGTTTATTTACTGACTTTCTCTTTAAGATAGAACCTAAAAAGGTATCTGAGGCAATGAAACACCCAGGATGGGTTGATGCCATGCAAGAAGAACTGAATCTGTTCTATAGAAACAAAGTATGGACTCTTGTTACTCTCCCTTATGGAAAAACAGCCATAGGCTCCAAATGGGTATTCATTAACAAGAAAGATGAGCATGGTATAACCACAAAAAATAAAGCAAGACTGGTTGCACAAGGTTATAGTCAGGAAGAAGGAATTGACTATAATGAAACCTTTGCACCAGTGGCAAGGATGAAATCCATCAGGATATTCTTTTCTTTTGCCACAAACATGAACTTCAAAGTTTACCAAATGGATGTCAAAAGTGCCTTCCTGAATGGTAAACTGAAAGAAGAAGTTTATGTTAAACAGCCTCCTGGCTTTGAAAGTAGTGAGTTCACTGACTATGTCTGTAAGCTTGACAAATCCCTTTATGGACTGAAACAAGCACCAAGGGCATGGTATAAGACTCTCACTACTTTCCTTATTCAAAATAATTTTACCAGGGGAAGAATAGATAACATATTGTTTATCTATAAATCAAAAGGAGATGTTCTCATTGTTCAAATGTATGTATATGACATCATATTTGGCTCAACAAGTTATAAACTTTATAAACAGTTTGAGAAACTGACGACGAAGAAATTTGAAATGAGTATAATAGGAGAACTCACCTACTTCCTTAGACCGCAAATCAAGCAGGATGACAAAGGAATCTTAATTTGTCAAGAACAGTACACTAGGAACTTACTCAAGAAATATGAAATTTCTGATAGTTCCTCAGTGAAAACACCTATGGTTCCTCCAAACAACTTAGGTCCTGATCTAGCTAGAAAACAAGTTAATGAAACCTCATACAAGGGAATGATTGGGTCAATAATGTACTTGACTGCAACAAGACCTGATATCCAATTATCCATAGTTCTATGTACAAGATATCAGTCCAATCCAAAGGAATCACATCTAACAGCTGTGAAAAGAATCCGCAGGTACCTGAAAGGTACTCCAACCCTTGGTCTGTATTATCTAAAATGTTTAGGCTTTGATCTTAAAGGATATTTAGACTCAGACTATGCTAGTTGTAATATGGACAGAAAAAGCACCTCATGTGCCTGTCAAATACTTGGTGGAAAATTGGTTTGTTGGAGTGCCAAGAAACAGTAATTAGTGTTGTGCAAGTATTCTATGGATGAAAAGTCAACTCAGTGACTATGACATCTATTACAAGATTGTGACGACCGTTAAAAATTCAAGTTAACAACTGTTAGTGTTGCATAACGTTCATGTCATTTTTCATTTGCCTTGATTTTATTTATAGAATTGCTTGAATTATTTTGTGCATAACCTTCTATTTTTAGGAACCATAGTCTAGAAATGTGCCTTCTACGTACGATCTTAGGAAAAATGCCGTTAGGTCAACGATATGCTCAAAGGTCATTAGAACAATGTCAATAATCATTAGTAATCATAATTCATTCACTTTTATGAACTTAGGGCAATTCGTTCATTTTAACTTGCAAGTTTCCCGGTAAACCCGATATTGCGTTAATTTTTGCGTTTTTGCACTTACGCTTTTAATAATAGACCAAAAACAATTCAAGATTATATAAGTATATAAATTTACTATTAGTATACCTCATACTATACATTTTATGTATTCTTACATTTACACTTACTTATTTTACATCTTCACACTTAAACCTTATACATTTACACCATTATACTTACAAAAATTATACAAATAATTATCAAACAAATATACACTAAATAGAAACCAAAAATATAAAATTCTCCCCCTACTTGGGACCCTAAAAACCGGACATGGCCTCCCCATTTAGCCAATCCCCTCATTTTTATTCCTTTCACACATTATACACTCCATTTCCCATATTACCATCACTTTTTTTTCACACTTTCTCTTAACTCATCCCACACACTTCTCCCTAATATTTATCTCACTAGATCTGAGATTTCTCTCCTCCTCCTCCTAAATATTTGTTCACCATGAAACCACCATCAACCACCACTCAATAATCTTGTTTAAGACAAGAATCACACTCAAAAGGGCTTGTTTAATCACCCCTAACAAGCTCCTTGATTCGTTTTTCATCCAAGGTACCATTGGGAAGAGTTGTTTCATCTCAGCCTCATATTCATCTCCTCATAATCTTGGTGTTCTCATAGGTAAGAAAAGGATAGATGACGCCTCGTGCTCATCTTGTACCCGAAAAGTGTCTTTTAGGGCTCAATCATAAGTTTTTGTCATTTTATTTTTGTTCCAATCTATAAAACTATATTCTTCTATAAATAACATGTTAAAACACTCTAAAAATATTGTTCAAATAATTATGAGTTTGATTTGGGTGATTTGGAGGTTCATAGGACAAAACTATTGATTAAAATTGACGTAAAAACTATGATTTTATGTTAAATCGGATGTAGATTTAAACATGCAATAAGTAAATCTTTTTATAAAGTGGCTACTGGTTTTGACACTTAAATAGGTTCTTGGAATAATGGTCATATGATCATAAAAGTTATACAAGTGGTTTGATGTAACACCCCATATTTGACATATAGCAACAGAAGCTAATCTGGGGTATTACTTCATGAATTAGTCACAATAATAGAAAATGACTCAAAAGAGACGTTTATACCACTCCTGTGATTATAAATAAAGGTAAAATATGTGTCTCATCCTATACCTGAGGCTATCAAGAAAGAAGTTAGCCAAAAATTCCGACAATCCTGAGTTACCTCGACAAAACCCCAGTCATGAAAAACTCTTTTCCCGTGGCTTAGTGAATTCTGTTTACTTTTGTGATTCAGGTTCTCGGTGGGAACTACTCCTCCACTGAACAAGTGAACTCTATCTAGCAGCTTTTAGCCCACTGTCTCATAACTGGTAACAAAGGTTGTTAGTTAGGGGAGATCATTACAGTGATCTCATAACCATGCTATTGAATAAGTCTAGGCTAAAATACGTTTGATACCCTAGATTCATCTCATGTGCTTTACAAGTATTACTGGGTTCTGACTACACTTAGGATGACAAATTTTATGTTTTTACCTAGCATCCTGAGTAACTCCAATTTTACAAAGGAACCCATTCAAGTAACAGACATTGAAATTTAAACCGTGCCTATAAACTCCGCTGTAAACAATCAGAAGGATTCAGTGTCTCCACTTCCTTTGGCTACAAAGCCAAAGAAAGGGAAATCTCAGACTGTGACTCCAACCTTACCCAAGTCACAAGGCCCTGAGGTTCCAGGAGCACTCTCTAAGAAGAGCAAAAGGCCTAAGTCCAAAAGACCACCCACTGAGACCAAGGTAACACCACCCAAGCCAACGGAGGTTTCCCTAAGGAATCCCAACTCAGCTCCTCGGCCGCGTACCTGATCCCTAAGATCTAGAGAGAGACATACAACTCGCTAGTACGGGATTTCCTTCCACACTCAATGAGGGTACTCATAAATTAAAACCTTTGCCTAAGAGTACTGCTACTCATCCTAAAGACTCAGGGGGAAACAAACAACCCTTTGACAGGGACATAACTTCCACGACTTCTGATAAAGGCACCACGCCGCGTCCTGAAGGGTCACTTGGGGACAAAGACTCAGGGGGAAACATACCACCCGCTGATATGGAACCAATACACCCTCCTGTTGCTGATCTCTCAGGGACTGGTGCTAAGTACCAGGTGGACCAGACCCAGTCCATTAGATTGAGGTAAGTAGTCCTATTGCCCAAAAACGAAGGCAAGCCTTCACATAAAGGGGAGCTGGATACCCAACCTATTGTACAATCTACTTATGCAGATGTGAGAGCTTTTCTATTATCTGATGATGAAAGTGAGGAGTATATCTTAGGAGCTGGTGAAGATTTATTATGTTGTGATTCTTATTTCTTTATCTAATTATCATTTTATTTGGATATCCTATTTGCCCGTTGACTGATCCCCACATTTTGGTAGTGTTAAGGCTAGTGTAGATCCCATTAAGCTATTTGGTAGGCTGACCTCATTGAAAGGTAGTTTATTTGGATACTAGGAATAGGGTTTCTTATGTTCTTAGTGTAAAGGATTGACGTATTACCGCTTGCATTAGATTAGGCCCTTATAAAGCGCAAGAAATCCTCTAATAGGGTTTAGTCTCGAGTAGTGGGAATATCCACACTTAGAAATCCTCTATGAACTAGATACCCGACTATCGTGACCAACGGGGTTGGGATCATAGGAATTATAGGTTAGGTTGCGACTTCTGATCGAACCTAGCGATATTAGAACCACCATAATGAATCGAGAATTAGACATTGCACTAGGAAGTGGAATCATTGCGTTGATAGAAGATTAACAAGGTTAGCACAATTTCTTCCCTTGTTGGGAATTATGTTTTCCTGACTTAGTACTGTTTGTGTTAGTTAGTTAGTACTGTCAGTACATCTGTTAGTACTGGTAGTAGAGTTAGTACTGTTAGGAGATATGCATGAGTTATAATAGGAATAGATATGCATTATCTCTTCACATGGTTTATAAGCCCATTAGGCTTTCCTTGGTATATAAAAGGAACCCTACGACATACACATAAGTTTTCACAAATATTCATAGTTAGTATTCTGTAACCTAGCAGATTAATAGTAATCAAAGTTTTGTTTTATTCATTGTTCTTCTTAGCAGTATAAGTTAGCTTCAACATAACTTATATTGTTCATAGTCATTGTTTCTCTTGTAGTTAGTTTGGATCTATCCAGATTGGCTACTACCATTAACATGCTAGAAAGATCTATTCAGATTGGGATCAACAAGTGGTATTAGAGCTTGTTGAGAAACTCTGAGTAAGAAGAACCAAAACAGATCTGTTATAAACCTTTACCTTTCAGATCTATTCAATGGCAGGAGAAGATGAAAATCATGATGAAAATGCCACCACCACCACCACCAGTTACACCTACACAACAAGCCCCTCACACTCTGTCAACTATTAAACTCCCTATTCTGAAGAAAGGTGAGTATGACATATGGGCCATGAAAATGGAACATTACTTGGAGCATACAGATTATCCTATATGGGAAGTCATACAAAAGGGAAATGGTCCAGTACAAGTCTCAACAGATACAAATGGACAAATAAAGGTTTTGCCTCCTAAAACTGCTGAAGAGATTTTGGCTAGAGAAAGAGAAAGAAAAGCAAGAACCACCTTGCTTATGGCTATACCAGAAGACCATTTAGCAAAGTTTCACAAAATGACTGATGCTAAAGAAATGTGGGAAGCTATCAAATCCAGATTTGGTGGCAATGATGAATCTAAGAAGATGCAGAAATACATTCTCAAGCAACAATTTGAAAGCTTTTCTGTATCCAACTCAGAAGGATTGCACAAAGGTTATGACAGGTTTCAGAGTCTTCTGAGTCAACTTGAGATTCATGGTGCAGGTGTCTCCACTGAAGATGCCAATCAGAAGTTTCTTAGGTCTTTACCTGCTTCCTGGTCCCAAGTATCCTTGATAATGAGGACCAAGCCAGGAGTAGATACTCTTATTTCGATGATCTCTATAACAATCTTAGAGTTTTTAAGTCTGATATTAAAGGCTATACTGCATCATCTTCCAGCACACGGAATGTGACGTTTGTTTCTTCTGAAAGCACTAACAGTACTAATGATGTTAGTACTGCTTATGGTGTTTCTACTTCTTCTGGCCATAACTCACAAAAGGAAGGATCTTCATCATACACTGATGAACTCAAGTACTCTTTCTTTGCTAATCAATCAAGTGGTCCACAATTGGATCATGAAGATCTTGAACAGGTTGATGAGTTTGATTTAGAAGAGATGGATTTGAAATGGCAAGTGGCCATGATTTCCATGAGATTGAAGAAGTTTTACAAGAAGACAGGGAGAAGGCTGCAGTTTGATGCCAAGGAACCAGTTGGCTTTGACAAGACCAAGGTTGAGTGCTTCAATTGTCATAACACAAGGCACTTTGCTAGAGAGTGCAGATCAAAAGGAAATCAAGAAAGTAGAAGGAGAGATGCAAGGAACACTAGATATAAAGCAAAAGACAATGGGAGGAGACCTGGAAAAGAGGAGGAACTTAAAGCTTTAGTAACTCTTGATGGAGATGGTGTTGATTGGACTGGTCATGCAGAAGATGAGCAAGAGAACTTTGCTTTGATGGCTCACAGCAACTCAGGCTCGAACACTGAGGTAACATCTTGTTCAAAAGAATGTGAGGAATCTTATGCTAAGCTTAAGAAATTATATGATGAACAAAGGGAACAACTTGGTGTAGCTAGTATAGAAATTCAAGCCTATACTCAAGCTTTAAAAAAGGTAGAAGCTCAATTGGTCTGTCATCAACAAAATCAACTTATTTATGAAGAAAAAATTAGGTTTGTGAAAATTGATTTAGATGATAAAACTAATGTGCTCACATATCATAAGAAACTATTAGCAGAAGCTGTAAAAGAAAAGGAAGAATTAAAAACCAAACTAGAAAATTTTCAAAGTTCTTCTAAAGGCCTTAGTAAACTGCTAAATAGTTAGATGAGTACTAGGGACAAATCTGGGCTTGGGTATGGAAATCAAATACATGAAGGTGTCTTAAGTTATGAAAAAGAAGTTCTTGAAAGTGTGTTTGACAGTCGGTCTAGTGATGTAGAAGACAGTCCTGTGAATGATAGATTTGCAAAAGTTGAAGGAATGCATGCAGTTCCCCCTCCAATGATAGGAATCTACATGCCTTCTAAATCTGATTTTGGAATAGATGAGTCAAAGTTTACATATGGTCCAAAACAGTCTAAAACTAGTGAATCTGATGCTAAAACCAGTGATACTGCCTCTTGTGAATCTAATTCTAGTGTAGAAACACCTGACTCTGTGCCTAAACCAGCTGTAAATGAACCCACTACAGTCAGTAAATCAAAAGTTTGGTCTGATGCTCCTATCATTGAGGAGTATGAGTCAGACAGTAATGATAATTATGTGATTGAACCTTCAAAAGAACAGGAAAAACCTAGTTATGCTTTTGTTAATACTATTAAGCATGTAAAAACTCCTAAGGAAACTATTAAAGAACAGAACACATATAGTCCAAGTCCTAAAGCTGACAAGAGAGACTGGAATGGCTTAATGTCTAAAAAGCTAGGTTTGGGATATGGTTTCACTAAAAAGGCATGCTTTGTATGTGGTAGCTTTAGCCATCTTATTAGAGATTGTGACTTCCATGAGAAAAGAATGGCTAAACAGGTTGAATTGAACAAACAGAAGGGTAAGGGTACTGGTCAAGGGGAGAATAGACCAGTGTGGAACAATGTGCAAAGATTGAATCACCAAAACAAGTTTGTTCCAAAAGCAGTACTAACTAAAACTGACATATTTCTAGTTAATGCTGCTAGACAAAATCCTTCTAGTCAAGCAGCATAAACTAGTACTGCTAGAAAAGTTAATACTGAATGAAATCAGAAAAAGAAATAACTTTTATAAGTATCATTCACCTATTAGAAGGCCATTTAATAAATCAACAACACCAAAAGCAAATTTTACAAATCATAAAGTAAATACCGCTGGGGACAAAATAGTTAGTGCTGTTAGGGGCTATAGGGAAACTGATGTTAAGGCCTCAGCAGGTTGTAATTGGAGACCCAAAAAACATTACTGGAACAAAGTCTCCAAATATAATAGTGGATCAAAATTTAGTAAAGATGTTAATTTTAAAGATCCACTAGGCAGACCCAAGTCAGCAATGGCTTAGGTCCCTAAGAGAAACTAATTTCTCTTATTTGATGTGTAGGATGATCCACAAAAAGCTTTAAAGAACAAAGGGATTGTTGATAGTGGATGTTCCAGGCATATGACTAGGAACAAAGCCTACCTTGTTGAATATCAAGACTATAATGGTGGCCCTGTTGCTTTTGGAGGTAGTAAAGGTTATATATCTAGTAAAGGAAAAATAAAAACTAGAAAGTTAGATTTTGAGGATGTGTGCTTTGTGAAAGAACTACAGCATTTTAATCTCTTTTTTGTGTTACATATGTGTGACAAGAAGAACAAGGTTCTCTTCATGAATCTGTATGTCTTGTACTGTCTCCTGACTTTAAGTTGCTTGATGAAAATCAAGTATTACTTAGAGTCCCCAGACAAAACAATATGTATAGTTTCAACCTAGAGAACATTGTTCCTACTGGAGGTTTAGCTTGTTTGATTGCAAAGGCCACAGTTGATGAATCTAACAAATGGCATAGAAGGCTGGGTCATGTAAATTTTAAAAATTTAAACAAACTTGTGAAGGGAAACCTTGTAAGAGGTTTACCTTCAAAGATTTTTCAAAATGACCACACTTGTGTTGCTTGTCAGAAAGGAAAGCAACACAAGGCCTCCTGTAAGGCCAAAGTAGTGAGCTCTATTAGTCAGCCCTTACAGCTTTTACATATGGACTTATTTGGACCCACATCTGTAAGGAGCATAAACCATAAGACTTATTGCCTTGTTATCACTGATGATTTTAGCAGGTTTAGTTGGGTGTTCTTTTTAAGAACTAAGGATGAAACTAGTGGAATCCTTAAGGACTTTATAAGACAAATTGAGAACCAATTAAATCAAAAGGTTAAAACTATTAGATGTGATAATGGTACAGAATTCAAGAACAGGGACATTATTGAATTCTGTGGGTCAAAAGGGATCAAGAGGGAATACAGTAATGCCAGAACTCCACAACAAAATGGAGTTGCTGAGAGGAAGAACAGGACCCTAATTGAGGCTGCTAGAACAATGCTAGCAGATTCATTTTTACCTAACACTTTTTGGGCTGAAGCAGTTAGTACTGCTTGCTATGTCCTTAATAGGGTGTTAGTGACCAAGCCTCAAAACAAGACACCTTATGAACTTATAACTGGTAAAATACCAATCATAAGCTATATAAGACCTTTTGGGTGCCATGTGACCATCTTGAATACCATTGACCACCTGGGCAAGTTTGAAGAAAAGTCTGATGAAGGGTTTTTAGTTGGGTATTCTCTAAATAGCAAGGCTTTTAGGGTATACAATTTAGAAACCAAGAGGGTTGAAGAAAACCTGCATATAAACTTTCTAGAAAATAAACCTAATGTTGCAGGGAAAGGACCTAATTGGCTGTTTGATCTTGATTATTTAACTGATTCAATGAACTATCAGCCTGTTACTGCAGAAAATAAAGCTAACAAAGCTGTAGGTCCAAAAGAAGCTAATCATAGTGCAGGTACACAAGATAATATTGACGCAGGAAATTCTAAAATGGAAACTGAACCTGCTCAAGAATACTTTGTACTGCCATTATGGTCTTCTTATACTTCAACAGTCAAGAGCTTAGAAGCTATGATGGAAGTGAGAAGGATCTTTAAGTGTTGGTTTTATAACCACACAACAAATGGTCATCAGTTCACCATGTCTAACAGACATCAATAACTGGCTAGTCCAGAGCAAACGGCTTCTAGTAAAGACTTCTCAAATCCGTTAATGACTGATAGTTTGCCAAAGACTATATGGTTCTTAACTCACCATGCTTCACAGTAAAGAGTTGGCTAGTCCAAAGCAAACGGCTCTTGGTAAAGACTTCTTAAATCCATTGATGGTTGATAGTTTGCCCAAAACTATATGGTTATCAACGCACCAAGTTATTGCAATGAAGCATTGGCTATTCCAGATCAAATGGCTATTGGTAAAGAAACATCAAATCCGTTTATGGCTGGTAGTTTGCCAAAAACTACAAGGCCAACTTAGTTGGTGTTGATGTGTTGCTGTGTTGCTGAGTTGCCGAGATGTTGTAAAGATGACAAAGACTGGAAGCTAATGAATGTTAAATATTACAAAGTCACAAAAGAGTTCAAGTTCATCAAAGAGCAGATTAAAGAATAGCTATGTGTTTGGATACATCCTCCAAGTGATCAAGAAGCTTAAACTGAAGAAACATGAAGGTTAACAAGTGAACATCATGTTTAGGGGAGGATTGTTAGGAATTATGTTTTCTTGACTCAGTACTGTTTGTGTTAGTTAGTTAGTACTGCCAATACATTTATTAGTACTAGTAGTAGAGTTAGTACTGTTAGTAGTAAGTTGGTACTGCTAGCATATATTAGTTAGTACTGTTAGGAGATATGCATGAGTTATAATAGGAATAGATATGCATTATCTCTTCACACGGTTTGTAAGCCCATTAGGGCTTCCTTGGTATATAAAAGGAACCCTACGACACTAGTTATACATACAAGTTTTCACAAATATTCATAGTTAGTATTCTGTAACCTAGCAGATTAATAGTAATCAAAGTTATGTTCTATTCATTGTTCTTCTTAGCAGTATAAGTTAGTTTCCGCATAACTTATATTGTTTATAGTCATTGTTTCTCTTCTAGTTAGTTTGGATCTATCCAAATTGGCTACCACCCTTAACAGGCTAGAAAGATCTATTTAGATTGGGATCAACATCCCTTGATTAGTAAAACTCCATTTCCATTTCTGTTATTTACTTTCTTGCATTCAGTTACTTAAAACCAATTTAAACCGTGACACTTAGAACTTAGATTCTAGACCGCCCATTAGCTCTTGGGAATGACCTGGAGCTTACAAATCTTACACTATACACGATTGGGTTTCCCGCTAGTGCGTTGTAGACCATAGGTAGTCGAGTTTTATAAATTTAAAACTTGGTAATATTAAACAAATACGTATCAAGTTTTTGGTGCCGTTGCCAAAGAGCTAAATAGGTTTTGAATTTGCGTTTTTGTATATATATTTATTTTAGCATATTTAATTTCTTGTTATTCATGTTTTCTAATGCGGTAGTCGTAGGACTTCAACAAGAAGTTTTACATCTCCCTAGGCAGCGTACCTAATCGTTGCAGTGTAGTATAGGCAAGACTCGGGGGTTGCTATCGTTCTCTAGGGGAATTGGTTGGGAAGGCTTGAACAGAGATTAACCGAGATCTACGGGATTGAAAGAAGATTATTTTTGTATTTTTATATTTTATAAAAAGTAGGTAAATCATTGGTTTGAGAGGTTGGTTTGTTTAACTAATTAATAAACTAATTATAATCTAAACTATTGGTGATAACTTTATGATAAAATAATATATTTTCTTAATCATGCATTACTCATTAGATTGCTTCTCCTAATCATGTTACCTTGTCACACTCGTGATGATCTGTGTAAGTATTTCCTAAGTCATGAACGAGTTACACGAACCCGTCGTCTATTTAATATTCCGTTAAGGCAACACACAAGTAAGGTAGTATGAAGACTGTTACCGATGGTATCCTTTCTATACACTCGCGTTTCCCTTATAGACGGGAATCCGTCACGAGATAGAATATTCTAGGTCTAATATGAGTCGGTTACGTCGTGACGCCGTCGTCAATTTCCTGAAGCCGTCACTAGATTTATCGCGACGGTGTCGCTTTATGCTCGTGACGCCATTCCACGCTCTGTATGCACAATTCTTCAAGAGATTTGGTGTAGGTCCGTAGTCTTGTCCATTTCTTCTCCAAATGAGCCTAAGTCACATGTATTTCCTCCAAATGCCATTCAAGTGCTGAAAACCTGAAAACAAACGATTAAGCACATAATCTGGGCATATTTGCATGATTTAAGGGGTTAAATGACCCAGAAATAGTGTATAAAATGACACCTCATCAAATACCCCTACACTTGGGATTTGCTTATCCTTGAGCAAATGGGATTTTCTACCTAGACAATAGCAATTTTTGGGGAATTTTAAACATTCTCGCTAAATTATTTTACTACACAAAACCTTCAGACCTCATAATAAAAAGCACGAAAAGTATATACTAGCACCTCACATAAGTGTTTGGGATTCTCTATTTCACTAGGATGTATAATAAATATTAACAACTATGGGAAACAGAAAATTAACACTCATTACATGTCATAGCATATAAATTACCATAGGCTTAGTAAAGGATCAAACGTTCACCACTAGGCGCAAGCATTATTCATTACTATCAAAGAGGTCTTTTTAAAGGGTTATGGGGTGTAGGTGTAAGATAACATTAACGGAATCGAAAACGGAAACGGATGGGATACATTTAGGGAGTAACTTTTAGGTGAATTTAGGGTGAAAGGGTTAGCTAATTACTTATACGAATACATGTTGGTTGGGTTATCTAAGCATTGAAACTCGGACCACGATTTGACAATCTCTAAACACACAACTCTACATCAATCTCTTTCTTTTTCTTTTCTTGACTCTAATATAAACATAGACATAAGCAAATGGCAACCCATACATTTTTCACTTTTTTATATATATTTTTTTCATATACTTTTGCCCTGCCATTGCTTAAACATATAATACATCATAACGATTTATAGAGACACCCCTACACTTGAACTTTTACATACTCGATATTTACAATATAACTAATGACCCGAATTAAGGCGGATCAAAATAACATGGAGATCATTTGACAAACATATGGGGGTATTGACTTAACTTTTCTTCCCCATTCTTCCATGAAATAAATACTACCATGAATCCTAATCGTCCCAAAACTGTATTTACAAGGATAAGGAATTAGCAACCGTGTACTCAATAATTAACTTGGGTTAAAACAATAATGTACTAAAGGTGAGTACATACAATGTAGGCTAAGGCGATTTGGGTGTCACGATTGGTTTAAGGGTTAACAATGCTCTTCATTAATAGTCCGGCTTAACAAAAAATTACGAGAACCATGAAAAAAGGATAGGATCAGAGGGTTGTACTAGGGGTATCCTACACTAAAAATAAGTGCATGGCAAGGGTGTGGGATAGTTATATGATCGGTGTGACCATCATAACAGTTACAAGTTTAAAACATGGGTTAATCCTAGTGCCTCTTATCTAGCAAATCCTAATACTCACTATGCGGTCTCGGGATGCATCATAAAAACAAGTTCTAGAATTTAATATACTATCGGTACACTCATATAATTTAATACTGATACCAATGTTTCTGAAAAAAGGTGACAAAGACCATACATACACATCCGTAACAATGGAATAGACACATATGACTGCATTTGAATCTTAACTCGAACAAGATAAAGGTATAAACTATCTTGGGTATCAAAAATGGATACCTGAATCCTTAAAGATCTAAAGGCAAACCTCACACTTTTGGGGTGGATTTTTGAGGGTTTTTTGTGCTAGTCATATACATTCCTATCCATGAGACACTATTAATACTCGGTTTTCATCGGTATGTGTCATAAAATTTTAAATTTTGGTCAAAATGACCGTTTATGCTATGTTTTGATATATTACCCATCATTTTAAGGAACAAGCAAATGGAATGAAGGAATAGTTTTTAAGGCTTATTCCCCCTACATTTAAGTTAAACATTGTCCCTAATATTCTATAGAAGTACCCATATGAATGAATAAAGGGAAAAGAAAACAAGTAAAAGAAACTAGTACCCTTTGGTTTGCTTAATAATGGAGAAGAAACATGCGATAACTAGTTAAATCATCCTCCAATAATCATCCAATGAAACTTTCTAATAACTTCCAAGCTTCTTCTCATCAAATATAACCTATAATCAAACACAAAGACAACTACACCAAGCATAAAATCGGCAGGATAGATATATACAACGAGAGTTTAGGGTTTTGACTCTATGAAAGCAATAAAGATAGGATGAGAGTAATGATGTAATAATAGGTTTATGCAGGTTTATAAAAGAATTATAAATTTCAAATGTTGTGCAAACTATTTTTTGAAAATACTTGAAAATTTTAAATTTTTCTATAGCTGGGCTCATGACGCCGTCAGGATATATCTTGACGCCATCTCCAGCCTCTGAGAAAAAATTCTTTTTGTTTTCTTTGAAAAAACTTCATGCACGCGATTATATAAGTTATTTCCTGTATGAATTACTGCATGAAACCTGAGATTAGTCAATACAATTATATGAATCGAAACTGACGCGAATTAATCTAAACAATTTATTTATTATGTTTGAATTGGTTCTTAAAAACCGAATATTTCCCTTATACCTATTTTGTTGCAAAATACCTTTGATTGAAATTATGACGAGGTTAAAGACAAAGCAAAGAATGATTACATAAATGATGAATTCAAACATAAAAGAATAAACGAGAAGAATTAAAACACAAGACATTCCGAATATGCAGGAAAAATAAATATTGGGTTGCCTCCCAAGAAGCGCTTTTCTTTATTTATGAGTCTTGTAGCTAGACTCGAAGTCACACGTCCCTACGTGACTTCTCCTTTGTTTCTTTTGGCCTTGATGGCTATCAAGCTCCGAATGGCTCTACATACATTTTTATCATGCTTGTATTTGGGTCTTAAATCTAAGCTATCAGAGTAGTGGGTTTTTTTTACTATCATCATCGTCACTTTTGATGACAAAAGGAGGTATGCGATCAATTTTTATGTTTGTAAAATCTATGTGTTTGAACATTTCCATCTTGTGTGGCATTTTAAACACAATTTTTTCCTTATCTTTTTCAAACGATATTGTTCCTTCCTCCCTGTCGTAAACGAGCCCGGTTATTTCCATGAATGTTTTTCCGAATACAACTGACCCTAGGTCATGATCTATGGCACTGGTGGTATCCTCAAGAACCACGAAGTCACATTTGTAAGTGAAGTTCCCACTAAAAATTTTTAACCCCTTAACTCTCCCCACAAAATTGCAAATTTCCTTAGGGTTTGATGGTTTCCTCCTTGGCTCCAACCTTTTGCTCGTGATCCAATTATAATGAAGCCTAAACATTACATTGATTGGTGATTCCATATCTAAATAGGCTTGCTTTTTGTCAAAGTGGCCAATCATGCAAGAAAATTTAACGTTATTCAAGTTCCAGGTCCCAATCTTGGCCTTTACCCATAGTGGTCGAGGGTTTAGAGACATTCATGATACCTTAATTCTTTCATAGTGGGGAAAGTGTCAAAGTGTTCCAGGCTATCTTCCTCTTCTTCATCAATTTCTTCTTTAGTTTCTTCCTCGAACTCCTCTTTGCTTTCCACTGTCATCTCGTGATCCTTGTACTCGGTTATACTGGACTTCACATTTCCCTCTTCCTTAGCTTCATCTTCCTAATTTAGAATAAACGATTGAATTAACGAAGTGAACATGTTTTAGGGATGAAGGGTTTCTGTTGGGAATTATATTTGAGTTGATAAGACAAAACATATGAAAGATAAGGGACTTAAAAGACAAAGGAGGAATTCTTCAAAAGATAAGAAGATTCTGAAGATAAACTTAAATGATTAAAAGATTTATTAATATCTTTATTTGTTCTTATCCTTTGTAAACCTAATATCTCTATTATATAAAGAGATACATGTCATTAGGTTTAGGTGTACAAGTCGTAAGTTTCATAGTGTACATAAACGTGTGTGTGTGTGTGTATTCCAGGTGTTGAGATGTAGACGCCATATGTTAGGTTTAGCCTCAAGGATCTTATGATTCCTGTTACAGTTCATTGATGTAACCTTATTATTCTGATAAAATAATATTGGGGCTTAGAATGTTTGGTAAAACCTTGTTCATAACATTGTTCTTTATGTATTAATTCCGTTGTGCAAATATATTATCAATGTTATTATATCCTAGATGGGTTAAACAGTCCTAGAATATTATCAATGTTTTTGGGTGTGGTCATCACTCAAGAAGACTTAAATTCAAAATTTCTGAGAAGCTTGCCTCCTGAGTGGAATACTCATGTTGTAGTCTGGATGAATAAGGCTAATATTGAAACAATAAGCCTTGATGATTTGTACAACAACTTTAAAATTGTTGAACAAGATGTAAAGAAATCTGTTGGTGCAAGTAGTGGTGCTCAAAACTTAGCCTTTATGCCTGCTCCAAGCACTAGCAGTACTAATGATGTTAATATTGATAATCCTGCATATGAAGTTAGTACTGTTAGCCCTAATATTAACACTGCTTGTCTTCAAGTTAGTACTGCTAACTTCAGTGATAATACTGTGTATGCTTTCATGGTTGAGAATCCCAATGGTTCTAATCTCCTACAGCAGGACTTAGAGCAAATTCATGAAGATGATCTGGAAGCAATGGATTTGAAGTGGCAGCTCTCTCTGCTAAGTATGAGGGCAAAAAGGTACTTTCAGAGAGCAGGAAATAAAATTTTCATTAATGCTAATGATACTTCTGGGTATGATAAATCCAAGGTAGCGTGTTTCAACTGTCACAAGATGGTACACTTTGCCAAGGAATGTAGAGCACCAAGGAATAAAGAGGGTCAGTTCAAATATCAAGACAATACTAGGAAGCAAGGAAATAATGAAAACACATCTTCAAAGGCAATGTTGGCTATAGATGGTGTAGGTTTTCACTGGAGTGATATAGCAAAAGAACAGGTTCAGAAAAACATGGCTCTAATGGCATTTTCAGACTCTGAGGTATACAATGATAAACTTGCACTAATTGTTAAGCTTAATCAAACTGAATTTACAACAACTACTTATAAAAGAGGTTTAGCAACTATAGAAGAACAACTTATCACATATAGAAAGAATGAGGTTCTTTTTAGTGAAGAAGTTGCAGTTCTTAAAAGGGAAGTAGCTTGCAAAGACTATGAAATAAATGTGCTTAAAAGTGAGTTTGAAAAAGTTAAGCAAGAAAAAGAGGGCATTGAATTTAAAATTGAGAAATTTGATAATGCCTCAAAGAGCCTAGACAAGTTGTTAGGGAGTCAGATAACTGACAAAAGTAAAAAGGGTTTGGGGTATAATGTTGTTCCTCCACCCTATCCTTTAATCTATAATCGACCTAAAAAGCTTGATTTGTCTTATTCTGGTCTTGATGAATTCAAAGACCCTGAATTCAAAAGTTATGGTTCTGAGGATAGTAAGCAAGAGTCTAACATTGTTTGTGATAAAAAAATCAGATGATTCTAAGGAAAATTCTGATGACTCTTTGGTAAAAGAACAAGTATCAGAAGACACAAGTAGCTTTGTTGAGTCTTCACTTAATGTTGATAAAGAAACTGTTTTTCTTGTTGATAAAAAGATAGAGTTTGTCAAACCTAAAAATCATGAAAAACCAGTTAAAAAGTCAGTTAGGTATGCTGAGATGTATAGATCACAAAGTCCTAGGGGGAATCAAAGAAACTAGAATGGACAGAAGTCCAATCAACTAGGAAGTGATTTTGTGATGTATAACAAAGCTTGCTTCATTTGTGGGAGTTTTGATCATGTACAGGCTCAGTGCAAATACCATCAAAGGGAAAGGATGGTATATAGAAGTAATTATAACAGGGTGAACTACAACTATACTACCAAAGGATATCACCCTAATGCTCAAAGGAAAAATGGTTCCAAGAGCAGTGTTTAATGAAAAACTGGCCTATCTTTTAATTACTGTCAGGACAGTTAATACTGCTCATCTTAAATCTACAGTTTTTAGTGCTAAACCAATGTCATGTTTTTCAAAATAGCCCCAATCACTGTAGAAGACTCCTTTCAATCTTAACAGCATTATCTACAAAAGATTTACACATATAGTTATGATGCCAAGGCACAAAGCTGGTAATTATGCTAGGCACAAAGTAGTTAATACTTCTAGGCTAATATTAGTTAAAACTGATAGGCCTAATTCTACAGTTGTTAATGTTGTTTAGGGTTAAGTCCAGAATATGGTTGTAAGGCCCTCTGCTTGTTGGGTTAGAGACTACCAAACACTAATAGTGAATCAATCACCTTGATAGAAAAATAATTACCAGGATATAACCGAGGCAGATCCAAGTCTGTGATGGCTTGGTGTCCCCAAGGAATTAATTTCCTTTTTTTTTATGTGAAGGGCAAGCCAAACAACAGATGATACAGGATTTTGTTGAAGTGGAATGGCTCAAGGCACATGATTGGAACATAGATTTTCTCTGAGGGTGTATGGATTTTGTTAGGGAGGTTTGTTACTTTTGGACGGAGGTGACATGGTGGTAGAATTTCTAGTAAGGAACACTTAAAACTGATAGTCTTGATTTTGAAGATGTATACTTTGTAAATAAGTTAATATTTCAATCTTTTTTGGGATCTCCAGTTGTTGTGACAAAGAACTATGGCATGTTTTACTATACACGAATGTCTGTCTTATCTCACTAATATTATGTTGCCTGATTGATGAAAGTCTGATACATCTTAACTTCTTTGAAAGGAAAAACATGTATAGTTTGATAGGAAGGAACATTGTGGTATAAGTGGATCTTTAACTTGTCTTGGTGCGAAAA
This sequence comes from Tanacetum coccineum, assembly GCA_026074375.1. Lineage (NCBI taxonomy): Eukaryota > Viridiplantae > Streptophyta > Magnoliopsida > Asterales > Asteraceae > Tanacetum > Tanacetum coccineum. The sequence continues at coordinate 33,725 of BQNB010013695.1, forward strand.
GGCTACATCAGATGAATCATTGCTCTGCATAGGAGGCCTTGGCTTACATTAAATTTCAGAACATAAAACTAGCTTGTTTATGGATAATATTGTAAGAGGATTGCTACAAACATTTTGAAAAGGACCAAACCTGGTGTTGCTTGTTCTTAATGGGATGCAAACACTGAGCTTCTTGTTTAGTCCAAGGTTTGATCAATTACTAAAAGCCTTTTTTTTGCTTCATATTGGTATGTATGAGTCTATCTTTTGTAAGTAGTTTAATGCATAAGATGTATTGCTTAGTAGTCACTCATGATTTTAGGCAGGTTTATATGGGTTTTCTTTTTAACATACTAAGGATGAAAACAATGTGATCCTTAAGAATTTTATTAAAGAATAGAGAAAACTAGTGGATAAGAAAGTGAAATAATCAAAAAGTGATATTGGAACAGAGTGTTGTCTAAGAACAAAGTTATGGGATGTTTTTTGCATGAGAAAACGGTATAAGAGAGAATATAGTTGTAGCCAGGAATCCTCAGCAAACATAGTTGTAGTTGAAGGAGAATATGGACTAATTACAGGCTGCTTGAATTCAATGTTTGATAACTTCTAAGTTACATTCAACATTTTTTGGGCTGAAAAAGCAGTTAAGATATGCATGCTATATGTACAGATAGGGTCTTAGTGTCAAGCTCATAACAAGATACACCTTATGTACTTTTTCAGAGGTTTTAAAACCTGCTTTAAGTTTTATGAGACTTTGGATGTCATGAGGTTACTTTTCTTATAATTTAGATAGTTTAAGAAAGTTTTATGGCATATGAAATGATGGTTCTTTGTTGGTTATTCTTTGGAGTAGTATAAGCTTTAGTGTATACAACACAAGAAACGAGGGAATGTGGTAGAAGGTAAACTTGCATATTGGGTTTTTTAGAGATAAGCATATGATTAGAAGGGAAATTGGGCGAAAGTTGTTGTTTGACATTTGATTCTCATATCATTCTATGAATTATGGTACCAGTTGGACAGGTACATACTTTAATGATCTGCGGGTACACATGAAGAACTAATGCAGGTACTTCTGATAGATATCAGTCAAGATGGATTTGTGGATGCCAATTGGGAAAGTTGTTCATACTTTGATTCAACATATCAGGATGTCTGATAATGTGTTGAAACCAAAATATCGCTGCTGAAGATCAAAAAAGAGGATGGAGATTGGTCTAGAATAATAAGAATTGATAAACAGATTAAGACTGATGTTGTTAGATGTCCTAAAAGAAGTGAATGCTTGATAGGACTACTTATTAATACTGCTCAGTTCCTGATGTTACTACTGGTTGTTTAAACTTAATGTGTTGGTCCATCAGTTAATAATGCTAAGTTCTTACGTTATGTTAGCCTAAAAGTCATTCTATTTGTTCACTATGGAAGCTATGTCTTACACTTGAAAGCCACTATGTTGAGTTCTTCAGAGTGATGAAGATAAACCAGAAGGTGATTTGGGGACATCATCATAAATTTCCTATTCAGTTCCAACCACTACCAATACAAGAATCATAAAGATAAACTATTGAAAATGTGTTTTTGGTGATTGTGAAAGTTAACTATTACATGAAAGATAATGACAGATACCTACTTCTGAACAAGGGGTTTTCTTAGTGTTGTATATTGTGCAGAAGACACATGATACATTGATTACTTGTTTTTATATGCTTAGTTTCTATCACAGATAGAACCACATGTATTTGGCTAAAGCTTATATATTCTTCTTAGGTGGAAGCATTGCTAGAAGAACTTCTGCAATTCAAACTCCTAATAGGTTTGGATACTTGGGATTTGCCTTTGGAAAGAGGGTATTAGTAAATTAGGTCTTTAGAAACTAGATATGCTGAATGGGGGATTGTGATTACGGAATAAGCTTAGGGTGGTTGGCTCAGGGTCATAGAAATGAAGAAGGTAATAGACTTTATAGAAGTTTTTGCTCTCGTGGCTATGAATTGCGCTGGTGGCAATAGATTGTTTTTAGGCTTATGCTTCTTTTATGGGTTTTCTGGGTATATCTAATGGATGTGAAGTGTGCTTTCTTATATTGAACTTTAGAGGAAGTTAATTTATGTTACTCCAACCTAACAGGATTGAAGATCCTAACCATCCAGATAAAGTTTATAAGGTGGTCAAGGCACTTTATGGTTTGCATCAAGCACCAAGAGCATGGTATGAAACCTTGGCTAACTATCTGTTGTGCAATGGGTTTAAAAGAGGGAAGATAGATCAGACATTATTTATCAAGAAGCAAAAAAGGAGATATTGTTGGCTTGTACATTGTCTATGTTGAATTTTGGGGGGGGGGAAACTAATTTTTATCTTTGGTTCTACAAACAAGGAGTTATGTACTGGATTTGAGAAGCTTATGAAGGATAAGTTTCAGATGAGTTCTATAGGATAACTTACTTTCTTTTTAGGATTACAAGTACAACAGAAAGAAGATGGAATATTTATCAGTCAAGATAAATATGTAGCTGAGATTTTAAAGAAATTCAACTACACTGATGTGAAGTCTGCTTTAACTCCTGTTGATTTGGAAAAACCTTTAGTCAAAGATGGAGATGCTGATGATGTTGATGTACATCTTTATAGATTATGATTGGGTCTTTGTTGTATCTCACAGCATATAGGCAAAGATTATTATGTTTTTGCTCGTATGCTGGCTTGTGCTAAGATTTTAGTTACTACAAACAAAGACATCACATCTCTTAGTAGTCAAGAGAATTTTTAGATATTTGAAAGGCAAACCAACTTTAGGCCTTTGGTATTCTAGGGATTATTCATTTGACCTAGTTGCTTATACTGATAGTGATTATGCTGGAGCAACTCAAGATAGGAAGTCTACTACTGAAGGTTGTCAGTTTTTGGGAAACAGATTGATATCATGGCAGTGTAAGAAGAAAACTATGGTTGCCACCTCTACAATTGAAGTTTAATATATGGCTGCTGCTAGTTGCTGTGGACAAGTACTCTAGATTCAAAATCAATTGCTGGATTATGGGTATAACTTCATGAATATTGTCATTAATATTGACAATAACAGTACTATCTACATTATTGAAAATCCTGTTCAACATTCTAAAACAAAACATATAGAGATTAGGTATAATTTTATAAGAGATTGCAATGCTAAAAAGTTAATACAAATAGTTAAAATTCATACTGATTATAATGTTGCAGATCTTCTTACAAAAAGTTTTGATGCAGGAAGTTTTTTTTTAGATTTTTTTTTAAATGATAATTATACTAAAAAGAAAATGAAAATATTTTTGTACTTTTTGTTTTTTTGTTTTTTTGTTTTTTTAGTTTTTAGGATAGTATGCACAAATTCAAACACAGATGATCAACAGCAACGATTGTCGAAATCACAGCCTCCCCGGCAACGGCGCCAAAAATTGATTAATAGTTTTCTTACTATATATATAATATAATAAAATATAAAATATATATAATTTAAAAACAAAAATCAAAAATGCCAGGAGCAGTATAGACTATTCCCGGGTCGTTAATCCCCAATGAGGCTGTGCTGGAAAATCGATACAGTCGGAAGATTTGAGTTTGAAGGAGAGAATTGATTTGAGAGTGTGGAAAGGTAGATTAGACAATAACAAACAAAAACGTTTAAGAAAAACCTAAAAATTACGAAATTAAGCTAAAAAACGAGAGCACGGACCCCGAACAAAGGGGGAAAAACCTAAAAACTTTAAAATTAACCCTACGAAGAAATTTTCACTTCTAAACTACTCTATGAGCCAAATAACGAAGAATGAAAAAGACTAGACTGAAAACGGAGTTCGTTTGACCCAAAAACGAGTCAAGACAAAAACCGCACCCGGACCCGTTCTTTAAAAAGCAAAAAGTTGTAAAAATGACCCTACGAAATTTTTTATATTTTTCCTACAAACTATATGACTAAATAAAATTTTCTAAAAAAGAAAAATATTTTTTTTGATAATTTTTGTATTTTTTATGAATTTTTTAAACTTTTAACTAAATTAAATTGTAAAAAATACTAAACGATTTTGAAAAATTCTGAAAATTTTACTAAAAATACTTTACACTATGATTAACCTACGAAAAATAAGAAACAAAAAATTTGCTTATAAATAAGCCCGAAAATAAGCTATAACAGCTTATGGCTTATAAAGAGGAAAACGTGTATAAATACCAAAGCGCTTGGGACTTTAATGAAAAAGTCCCAAGGGCGCAGCGGTATGTGATGTTTATAAAAGGGGATGTATCGAGGGTTGAGACCCGGGTTCGAGCCTTGCTCACCCGGGTAACCCCTTGTCTTCCCCTTTTTTTTTGGAAAAACTTTGTGAAACAAAGTTGTTAAGCTCGATGAGCTTAACAATTTTCAAAACTACCACTTTTTCTAAAAAGCTAAGAAATAAGCTTAAAAACAGCTTTTAAAACGACAGAATGCTTAAAATGAGCTTAAGGCTAAAAATTGGCTAAGTCTTTTTGGACTTTGTGGTCATTTAAGCTAAGGCTAGGACAAATAAGCTAAGAGAATTGTCTAAACTATCCTAATAAGCACTAAAGCAAAAAAAACTAAAACTAAATAAGCTGAAAAGAGAGCTTAAGTGACAGAAAGCTAAAACTAAGCTTAAAGGCTAAAAAGGGCTTAACTAACTGTTAACACTTAAATAAGCTATGAAAATGGCAAATAAGCATGCCATCTTAACACACTAACCTAAAAAGCTATTAGGAACACAAATGAGCTTATGACATAAGCTGAATAAGCCAAAGAGAGTAAATAAGCAATTCCTACACTAGGCCTAACAAAAACAGTGAAGAGGCAACTTTGGGCTTAAAAATAAGCTAGTAAAAGGGCTTTCTAAGGACTGAATTTGAGAGAGCTTATCAAAGAGCTTATGGGCTCTCAAAATAAGCCAAAAGCTTAGACTTGAGTTCACTAAAAAGCTAGAATGCAAGGGCTTTAAGTCACCCCTTAGCACCAGGGGAAAATTTAAGCTAAAGACAAGGGGCTTATTTGACAGCTTTTTAAAAGCTGTCAAATAAGCTTAAAATGAAAAGAAAAGTTGAAACAGATTAAAAGTACTAGGAATTGGACTTGTGCACAAATTTTAAACCTCCAAAAGCCATTTAAACCTGCTGAATTTTGAGAGTGAAAAAGAGCTTTTAGATTTTTTAAAAAAATTGACACTTAAAAACTTGGTAGTTTTGACTCAACAAGTCAAATGACCAAAGGGTTTTGACAGCTTGTTTTAAACTCACAAAAACACAACTTTTTGACACTTAACACTAAAGATTACAAGAGCTTATGAAATAAGCTCTTGTAGCCTTTTTTAAACACCACAGTTTCAAAGGTGTCTTGGAAAAACTTTGAAAAACAATTTTCAAACTTAAAAACTTTTAAAAACAGCCTCTAATAAGCTTAATACTTAAACTAAATCCAACTTAATGACAACAACCCATACCAAAACATTTTTGACCCGTTTCCATTGTTAACCCAAACACCCCTTTAATTTTGCAAAGTGATTTTAAGACCTATAAAAACTGAAGTAAGCTAAAGTTTTTAAAAGGCTACTACTACTTAAACAATTTTAAACAATAAAAAGGTAAAAAGCATATCAAATAAGCACTTAAAAAGAGACTATAAGCTAGACAGAATAAGCTTAAATTTGACAGTTTTTAGCAACTTGTATAAAAATGAAGTGAAAAGCAACTAAGAAGCACACTTAAGCATTAATTGACATAAATAAGCATACAAGACATAAATAAGCTAAAAATAAGCTAATGCTACAGTAATAAGCAAAATTTAACAAGAAATGTACCTTTAACCCTTGCTTAAAATAGGGTTTTTGGAAACCTATTAAGCTCTAAAATTCCTACCCACGGCTTATAAATAAGCTTAAACTAAGCAAAAACCCAATAAGCCTTCCAAATTAGCTTGTTCGTCCATTCTTGATCACACATAAACTGTCTCTTTTTGTGAATTTTTCTTAAAGTTTTTACAAACAACAGGTTATAAAGTATGCTTTAAATTGAGAGCTTAAAGATTTTTAAAGAGATATTTGAAGCTTAGAACACAAATAAATGACTTAACTGAATTTGCATTAAAAAGTGAAGTTCAAGTACAATAAAGAACTTAAATTGAAAATTTAACACCTAAAACTTTTTAAAAACTAAAAACTACTTTAAAACTACCCCTGGCCACAATGGGCTTACAATGCTTATATAGGAAAAAACGACTAGGGTTTACTTCTTGGTCTCTTGTCTTCTTGCAGTTGTGCTTTCTTGTAGACACAAAAAGTGCAGTGTGTTTGTTGTGGGTGTGCAAAGAACAAGCAATCCTGGCCCTTCAAAATTCTTGGTGCCCAAGCCGACATTTTACAACCCTTGATGGTTTTTAGTGGGAGTTTGGGGATTGCCAACATGGCAAACCCATGTGGGATGTAGAGGGCTTTTTATGAGTGGTGAGGTTTTTGGATGTGAATGGAAGTCAACCAATTTGAGTGAAATGACAGTTTATGAGTCGTTAGGGAGATTTGGCGGGAACCAACGAAGGGTATTACATAATTTTGAACTTGGTGTAAAATTTGGGATCTGGGCATGTTTGGCCCCTCCAAAGTGATAAGGGTGTTTGCACCCATGGTCCTTGTGTTTTAAATGTTTTGGGGACTTGGAAAATTAAGTCCCCCAAGGTTATATAAGGGGTTGCACCGTACGTCCTTGTTAGTTATGACTCTATGGTTTTGGCAGTTTTGGACCTTGGAGTTTAATTCTCCCACATTGGCAGATTCACCGCTTTTCTTCATTTCCTTTTTTTCTTCTTTTAAATATAATTTAGGGATTTACAAGTTTAGTCCCTAAACTTACTTTTCTTGACTTTTGGCTTCGGGGTTGACTTGGGTTGACTTTCTGTTGACTTTTTTAGGCTTGGGCTTGGACTTTGACTTTGTCTTTTTACTGCTTTTTCATGGCCGAGTCCGTTTTTGTTCGTTTTGCTTTGTGTTTTTCGTCTTTTCTTAGATATCCGTCCTGGCACAACACATAGCAAAACAACATATAATTGGCATTTAAGTCCGTATTTGGTTAGTTTAGCTCGTTTTTTAAAGTAAAAGGTATGTTAATTAAACTCATACCAAAATCCCCCATTACTAAGGTATTGCCGTGTCCTCGAAGCAAGCTATGAGTACAGCATTTGGAAAACTAAAGAATACTCGAAACACCCTCGACTAATAACTTCGAAAAGTAGCTTAAGTGTTCATCGAGTAAGGTAAAGACTCAAAAGTTTTGAAATCCCCGCCTGACCATGTTTTTCTGTATGCTACACCTATTCTACACATCTTTTTGTATTTTTCCATTTTTTAGAACGTTATGACTACGTATATTAATAAACTTTGAGGAATTAGAGGAACAAGATTGTGCATTTCGAGCCGAAATGCCCCAGAAAAGGGCTAAATTTGTCGTTCCCATGACTTGTTCAACTGTATTCCAAACACAAGCTTAAAACGAAATCCACTGTTAATTATGATTAAGATACTAACACTACCCATATTTTTTGCAATTTGTAACCTTTTCACTGCCCGAACAATCTATATCATAAGGTGTAAGGTGCTGATTTTGAATTTCACCGATGGATCAATTTTTGCATGTTCTATGTTCACGTTCCACCGATGAATAATAGTTTAAATCGAGATTACCCATGTAGCGACTTTCGTCTCGGCACATCCCAACCTTGCGGTTAAGTGACCAGGCTTTTGACACCCCACAGAGATTAGTATCGGGACTCACGGACCTTAGGTTTCAAAAACTCTCAGGTTTTCTGTAAGCACATAGCTTATAAAATATAATAGCTAATGTAACAAATTTATATACGTATAGTATTAATCCCGTAAGAAATCTTTCCAAAATACTTCTCAAACAAGAGAAATATAAGGTAATAAACTCATAAGAAATAAAACACAATTTTGTCTATTTTTATTCGGGCATCACTATTCCTACGTGTCGTGTCCCAACGAAATACGTGAATATGAGAAATATCTGGAAAATTTCGACTTGAGTAAGAAATGATAAAGGATTTTCTGAATTATTGATTACACGTAAAAATTAATAGCACGAATTAAGTGAACCAATATCTAGCTCGAAATTTAAAATGCGACTAAACTATAACAAATAGCGAGCATAAAACTGAAATGTAAAATCTATAGGCACGACCTTTTAACAAATTTTATACCTAAACATCACAAAATATAAAGAGAAAATTTTAGGAATAAAGAATTTAATTTCTATACTATTTTTCTATTTTTTATGATTTTTCTAAGAAAAAGTAATTCAATAAAGTCTATTTTAATTTCTAGAAATTACAAATTTAACTGGAAAAATATAGAAAAATGGTTTTAAGAAACTACAAAGGTGGCTGAAAATGAATTGCGAACAAAAGCCCTAATTTTTATACACAAATTGTACTCTAATTTGATCAATTAAAACTTTTGACCTAATTTTATAAAACTAAAATCTAAAATATTAATTCTATTTATTTTCCTAGAAAAGACAGGGTAGAAAATGCTAAAAAGGAAAGAGAAGGGTAGGCGGGGTAACTTTTGTAAATTTTCACTAGTAGTAAAAAACGGATGCCCCTAGACTTGAGAAAGTACGAAATAAGACTCGCGACTTGGCATATTTTTAATTACTTAAGAAAAAAGTGAGGATTCATCTACAACTTAAAACTACAACTTATAAAAGAGTTTTATTTCCCTCTACAACATAACACAGAACTTTGCACTTTTAAATTCTACTTAATAAGCTAGAAAATAAGCAAATTGATTACTGTTACAGAACTAGTGTTAAAAAAAAATTTAAATTAGCATTATTGAGTTTTGCGCATATAACTAGCTTTATTACTTAGCTTATTTCTTGATGAAAATGAAGAATAAAAGAAGCTATTTGTAGCTCAGGATGTACACTAAAGGATTCTATAGAAAAATAAGCTAAATTTTCACAAAGATTACAAGAAAAATGAACTGAAAGAGTGCTAGTTTAGCTTAAACTGTTTTTTAAATCTTTTTCAAATAAGCTTCACAGCTTATTTCTAAACCTTACAAGCTGAAATTTTGACAATAAGCTACCCTAACTACCTTGAATCAACCTAGGTAAAAGGATTTCCAAAATTTCACATGGAAATGAAAAATTCAAAAAATGAATAAGCAAAAACTCATTTTTGCTGCTATGTATTTTTCTTTGCTGATGTACTTGGCTTAGATGTTCAAATGCAAGCTAATCTTTTAAGAGCTAGAGTTCCTAAATCAGTTTACTAAATGTACCTAAGTTTATACTAACAAAGTTTGAACAATAGAAAGCTATAAAACACAAATTTCTAAAATCTCTTTCTCACTTAATCTGCCCTGGTGCAATTAAGAAATTTTTACACTCTAACCTTTGCAATTCTAAACTATAAACTCTAAAAACTATTTTAAACCTTTTAATATGACCTAACTCAACTATATGAAAGAATTTGACAGGATGCTTTTGACTTTAAGAGTCAAACAAGCCTATATCCAAACACTCCTTTAACAAGACTGTCAAAACCAAAATGTACTTAAAATCTTATTTAAAACTAAAACTTTAAAAAAAATTTATCCACTTCTACTCAAAATATCCTAATAAAGCTATTTGAGCTGTAAAAGTACTAGCTTATTAGTGAGATTAAGCTACTTGCTCTACTAGCTTATCTACTTAAAAATGACAGAATTTAAATCTTCACTTCTCAATGAATTATACTCAAACAAACTAAAGCATTTGAATCACTAAGCTAGCTAAACAATACTAAACAAAATTTATCACAAGGAAAGACAAAGTAATAAGCTAATTGAATAAGCTGAATTCATGTTAAAATGAAATTTGCAAGTTGAAACCTGAGAATTGGAGTCTCAGAACTAGAGGTCACTCTTGTTGAGTGAGTGACCTCAAATCATGAACCTAAGTGGCTCCCAAAGCCTCTAAACCTGAATAAGCTATATAAAAGCTTATTTGCCTTGTTGCTTCCAAAATGAACTCAAAACTCCTCAAGTGATCATGATTTGACCAAAATTTGAACTAAAAGAGTAATGACTGACTGAAAACAAAGTTTTAACTAAATTTTGAGCTTATGAACAGTAATAAGCTCAAATGAGCTTATTGAGAGCTTATTTAGGTAAAAACAGCTTAGATTTGAAATCAAAGAACAAAAATACTTGAGAACTGAATCTTATTACTCAAATGATGAAGTACAAACTAAAGTAACAAAGGTACAAGTGATTTAAACTGAATTTGAAAAATACTTGAAAGAAATGCTTAAAAATGAGAAAAATACAAACTGAAAATTAAAACTACTCACTAAAAGTAGCTAAAGTGTTCGTCAAGGGAAACTAAAGAATCAAAGCTTCGAACAGGCCGTTTTCACCATTTTTTTATCTATACACTAAATATCCCTAATATTTTTGGATTTTCCTTTTTCTTGTCTCGACTTCCGGTTGACTTCCTTTATTATATCGACATTGGGATATAGAAATGAGATATCGCCCCATTAGAATAATCTACGGATGTCCTGACGGATAATTTCATCGTCACCCGTTTTTTCATAGTTCCAACCAAGCAATAAAAACAAAGATCATGTCTATTAAGTCTAAATGCTAAGCATCATACTTATGGACTTGTGAACTTTAACTCCCAACATGAATATATGATTTTAATGTGTGTATCTTTTCAACTCTCCAATAAAAAGGGATATCCAAAAAACTTATTTCCAATAGTCGTGATTCAAGTCGTAGCATGACTCAAAGCAACAACTTATTGGACTTGTACTTGATTTTAAGAACGAAATTTTAATTGTAGAACTTTTTGCAACATTTTCATCACTATACTCATAAGTTCTTAAAGCTAGGAATGCGTGAGCTTAGTTTTGACCACCTACCTAGGACTCGCTCACTTGTAAGGATATCAACAAACCACGAAAGGTTGTTCTTAGTTTGAAAACCCACCCCGTTGCTAGCGTAGTGGGAAATCACATCAACACCTTCTTCCTATTATGGCTAAGGATAAGTGTCTTAGTTTGAACCCTCACCTAGACCTCGCTTCCTGGTGAGATATCACAACACACCAAATCCCTAGAAGTAAAGATGTCTTAGTTTGATCCCTACCTCGTGGTAGCGGGTGTGTGGATTATCACGACTATCTGTTACATTGTTTCCATATAATCAAATGTATGCTTCATTCGGGGGGGGGGGCCAATATGAAAATTTAATTTCAATATTCATGCATTTTTGCATTCATATTTCATTCATGCTTCTTTGGCATTTTAACTTTCGAATTACTAAGAACAGAAAAATCTCGCTTTAAAGAATCAAGTTACAAATTTGAAGCTTTTTCTAAAAACATTGATTGACTTAGTTGAATTGAAATGAGCACGTATGATTAGGTGGATTAGGAGCTAATGGGAGAAAAAGCCACAAGTTACTCATATAAGTTTTAACAAGTTATTCATATAAGTTTTGAGACGAATCTTGCTTAACACATAAACTTATATTTAACTCTATCATTTCTTGTTCTTCACCTTTTTTAAAATTCAAAGCAATTCGTGAAAGCTTGGCCTGAAGGAACTAGCTAAGGCTCAATACGCCCGATCGAGTCAAAAATTATTCTCATTCTACCCAAAAGAAAAGTCAAAATTTGTGACAAAACACTTATTTTATTTTTGAAAATTTTTAATTTTTTTTTTTTTTTTTGCAAAAATTTTGGTGAAAATGCGGGATTACGTGGTAACAATGCTGCAGGTAACAATCAAATCGAAGATACCCCCCCAAACTATGTACGTAAACCATACGCCCTCGATGTTTGAAGGTACTACAATTAGCCAAAGGCCGTTTATTAATAATCAAATGATAAAACGTTAGTCGATTAGATTAGGATATTGGATTCCCAAAATGAAGCGAGGAATTGAAGCTCGAGTGATCGAATAGACAAAGAAAAACGCGAGAGCCTTTCACAAACCGCATCCAGGACAATAAAACAACAAAAACACGAAACCACGAGTGATAGAAAAACAAGCTATCGTCACAAACAACAAACAACACTTATTCATACAATTACAACTACGGATAAGCATGGGTTGCCTCCCACGAAGCGCTTGTTTAAGGTCGCTATGCTTGACCCGTCACCTGAATTTATTGGACATTAGGGAATGTTTGGAGATCCGGACTACCAATTGTGGTAACCGTCCCGTCCAAAGTAGTGCTTAACACGATGACATGTACATTGAAAATTCGAATCCCGTACTTGAGATAGCTCAACATACCGTACGGAAAGACTTGACTGAGTGGTGAATGTTCCACTCCAAACAGATTTTAAGTTCGCCCGAAAAATCCTTCAATCTAGAATAAAAGAGGAGGACTCTCACCGATTTGAAAACAGCATTTTTATCTTTGAGTCATGGATTCTCTTTGATTTTTCCTTATAGATCTAGTGAGTTCTCATAGGCATGATCACGAAGTTACGCTAAGGTTCAATGAGTTGAAACTTGTCCGGTGATCACCCGCAGTAAAAGATCAAAGTTTTGCTTGTTCATCAAGGGCCAATAGGCTTTGTGCTCAAGCTCGATCGGAAGATGGCATGCCTTCCCTACAACAAGCTTGTATGAGTACACCCGATGGCGTTTTGTAACTGTGCGGAAGGCCCCATTGTCATCATCTAGTTTGTCCGACCGTGAAGCACACGGTTTTCACCTATTGGTTCTTTCCGAGGATACGATTCAAACCACGATTGACACCTCGACTTGCCCCACTATTGTTTGAGGATGATACGCGGTGGAGAGACGGTGAGTGACCTCCATATTTCTGCATGACCTTTTCTAATTGTCATTGCAGAAATGAGTTCCGCGATCCTTATGATATCTCGAGGGCACCAAATCTGGCGAAGCAGAGATTTTAGGAATTTGCAAACGACTCTGGCATCATTGGTGGGGAGCGCTTTTGCTTCAACCCATTTTGACAAGTAGTCAACACGGCCCGGAGAATATATTTGTTCCCATCGTAAGACGGTTAACGGCCCCAAAAAGTCAATACCCCAAATGTCAAAGATTCACAAACTTGGATGGAGTTATGAGCAATCTCATCCCGTTGCGAAGTTTTTTCCTTGTCGTTAGCACGAGTCATACATTTTTTGACAAACCTACGTGGGCATCCTTGAAAATGGTGGGCCAAAAAAGCCCGGAATCAAAGATCTTTTTGGCGGTTAGGTTGCACAATGATGGTCCCCCGGTGTCCATTGTGGCAAGCCTCGAGATGTCAGAGCTTCTTGCCGTGCACACATCGCCTGATCCACAATTGATCCGCGCAAATTTTAAACAAAAGGGTCATCCAAAAGAAATGTTTCCACGTCCTTGAAGAAACTTATTTTTCTGTTGGGTTGACATGCCCGACACAATACAGACGGAATTTTAACCCGCGGTGGTAATTTGCGAAGTCAGCAAACTACGGGTACTACTAGAATTACCAGGACGAAAAGTCACCGTTTGTAAAAATACATAACGTCTCTAGCGGAAATGTTTTCATTAATCTCTTTAGGGTCGAGAACCGTTTCATACGGGTATTATCCTAATCAGGACAATGATCGACAGCGAGTTCTCCGCCTCCTTTGTGTCTATAAACATTAAAGTCAAATTCTTGGAGGAGGAGAACCCATCGAGCAATCTCGCTTTAGCCTTCATGTTTGGCAAGAGATACATGAAGCGGGAATGGTCCGTATGCACTATGCATTTGGTTCATGATAAATAAGACCAGAATTTTTCGAATGCATGCACTAAACGGCTAACATTTCTTTTTTCCGTCGTGGTGTAATTAGATTCAGCCTCGGTCATTGTCTTGCTAGCATAATGGATACGCCGAAAGTGTTTTTCATGACGTTGCCGCACCCAAAACTGCCCTATGCGTAATCACTTGCATCCACATAAAGTTCGAATGGTAATTCCCATTTGGGGCAATCAAGATCGGAGCTTACCGTAAGTTTATTTTTTAAAAAACAGATTGGAAAGCTTGGATGCATTCATTAAGAAGATGAATGGAGAATTCTTCTCAGAGAAGATGAGTCTTTTGGTACGGGATATATTTTTGGAAAACCTTTATGAAATCTCTGGTAAAAATCGCATACCAAGAAACTCCCTAACTTCCTAACATGGTGGGATGAGGTAATTTGGCGTATGAACATCTATTTGGCTTTGTCAACTCATCCCATTTTAGATTTTAAGGCCGAGGACAAAGCCCATCTTTGACACATAAATGGCTCTTCTCCCAGTTAAGACACAAATTGGTGTCTTCACATCTTTGCAACTTTACTCAGACGGGAGAGGCAATTTTCAAAGAATTCCCAAGACCGTTGAGTCATCCATGAAGACTTCCATTGTCTTTTCAACCATGACGTTGAAAGATGCCAACATACACCTTTGGAAATGTGCCCGTGCATTGCATAAGCCGAAAGCATGCGAACGGTAGGCAACGTTCCGTAGGGACAAGTAAATGTGGTCTTTTCTTGATCACGAGGGTCAATGGGAATTTGGAAATACCCGGAGAATCCATCAAGGAAACAATAGTACTTGTTTCCCGCTAATCTCTCGAGCATTTGATCCATAAACGGGAGTGGAAAGTGGTCTTTACGGGTGGCTTCATTTAACTTGCGGTAGTCAATGCATACCCGCCACCCGGTAACCAATCGAGTTGGGATCAACTCATTTTCTTCATTTTGAACAACGGTAAATCCACCCCTTTTGGCACACAATGTATCGGGCTGACCCATAGGACTAATCGTTAGATTGGGTAATCAAATCCTGCGTCAAGAAGTTTTTTTCAACTTCATCTTGATGACACGTGGATTTTGGATTTAACCCTTCTCTGATGCTGACTGTAGTGATATATAGTCCTCTTCCATTAGAATTTTGTGGGTACAAAATTCCGGGTTAATACCCTGAATGGTCGGATAATTTCCAAGCAATGGCTCGCTTGTGGGACTTAAGAACCTTGATCAGATCGGCTTTCTCCCAAAACTTAATTCTTTAGCAATGATGACTGGTAACTTGTTTCATCTTCCAAGATGCGTATTCAAGATGGGAGTAATCCTTTGAGTTCAACCTCTGGCGGTTTATCAATCGAAAGATTTAACATTTTAATGGCTTCTACAAAGCTTGAATTCTACTTGGTGTTACTGGTATAACAATCCTCCTTGATTTGAATAGGAGTCGGTGTTTCATTGTTCAAGAATGCGCTTCTAGGATGAGAATGTCCCTCGGGATCATAAATGTCGATCAACTTCCGTGAAGTTGTATCATCATCTAGAGCAAGAACAAGCATTTGCTTCCTCGAACACAAGTAAAAGTCCACTTTTCACCAAAATGAGTTAAAGTCGAGATGAATTAGCAACAAATAGGATCAAAAGCACGGAGAAGGATTTCCGTATGCTAACCGAATCAAAAAACCTAAGACCTCTTAAAACTTGCGAGTATTCTTCACTAGCTACATCAAATGACGTCAATCCTGGGGGACTTTTGCCGTCATATGATTGAAATTTGCCCGGGACCTCGAAGTTTGATCTAGGTTGAAAGTTAATGGCCTCTTGCCAACACGAAGGGTAATTTTTCACCCTCGTACACATCGTTAATGCATGACTATTTTCAGAAAAACACCTGTTCCAGAATTAGAGTACTCGGGGTCTGGGCTCAAATCAACAACCACCAAATCGCTGGAAATTGAACTTCCCACCAACACACGGACGTCTTGGCGATTAAACCGATTGGTGTAGCGATTGAACGATCCCCCCCCCCCGCCGTAAAATAAGCCCCCCCCCCCCCCCTCTAGCGTCATGCATGTTGGGGTAACTCGGAAAGAGAGAGATCCTTCCACACGAATACGGCATAAGATTGATGCTTGCAAACACCGAGATTCGGCCAAGGCATTGCAGATGTTAATGCCGAAAATCACAATTGGGATAAGGAATCTGCCAGGGTCTCCAAGTTATTTAGGCAACTTTTTAAGGATGGACCCCGACAAGTTTCTTTCAATTTTGCCATTTCACTACAATTTCTTCTTTTTGTTTCTATTAGGGTTTTTAAAGTTGAGCGAATTTAGGCATAAGAGTCAAGCGATCCAAAAAGCTAATTTCGAATTCATATCATTGAAGATTTCATAGAATTTCTCAATATGTTCGCTAGCTTTTTTCCTTGCGCCTTTCATCATTCTTCTTGATGAAATGGAATTGATGCTTAGGAATTGAGTATCAACAGGAGAAACATTTGCTCATATTTGGATTACCAGACTGAATTTGAACAACAGTAGGTTGGGACGACTTTGATAGCGCCCGTTATCAGCAGAGGCATCGTGTCCTTTGTCACCAAGCGGTGTCATGATTAACCTGTTTTTTTGGTCTTGGATGGTGACACCACTTTCGGGTAGTGCTAACCTTTTAAACTCTTCCTTTGGGTTGGTAACAGTGTACCAGGAAAAGAGTTCAGAACCAAGTAGAAGCTTATTAGCAGTAACAAATTTTGAAGCAATGTCGTCAGATTGCCATTTGGATTGCAGTTTTGACCTTGGGTTTTGCATGTTTTCTCAACACTGCCAATCATTTGGCTGTGACATATCTTTCAAAAATCTGTTTTTGAACACAACCGTGTGTCTGAGGAGCAGTCCTTGATGAGCTAACCGGTTGATTGATCGAAGGTCCGATAATCTGACCTGTTGAAATTGTTTCCCCTCTTGTTTTTGATTGATAGTTGTTTCCTCGATTGAAATTGTTTTGACTATTTGCATGAGGAATTCTTAATGGGAAGGAAAACCAGAGGTTCGAATTTGATTTGAGACCATCGTAGGTCGTAACCAGAATCTTAGCTTGGTTAAATTGGCCGCAGGCGCTTGGACACATACTCTTGGATATTATCAAGTAAATTTTGTTATTAGTGGTGGAACAGTTTTGATAAAAATGACCTCCCCCACAAGTTACACAACTTTGTTCAACCGCTTTTTACGGAGTGAACCTGGGGTTTGGTTTCTTTCTGTCTGAGAACCAATGCCCCTAAACCATGTCTTTGAGTTCAGCAACATCAGATGAGACTGCTGGGGTGGAAGAGCTTGTACTCATTTTAGCTACAACAGCTTTGTTTCTTGATTGACGTACCTTAGACTTGCTCTCGATGATTTTTAAACATTCTCGAGGCATTTTGTCTAAGAAGTTACCACCAGCAGCAGAGTTCAATGAATCTTGATCAATTGAGTTTAGGGCATTATAGAATGTATCGAGTTGATGCAATTCTGAAAACCCATGATGAGGGCATCCCCTTAAAAGATCATTGAAACGATCCCAAGCCTCACAAAACGTCTCATCAAAATTTTTGCTGAAATCTCGTGATTCATTTATAATTGTTTTTTAGGAGGGAGGGAAGAATTTGTTAATAAATTTCGTAACAAGATCATCCCATGTTTCAATCGACCGAGGGGGTTCTTTTTCCAGCCATATCCGGGCTGCCCCTTCGAGAGAAAATGGGAAAAGCATAAGTTTAACCGAGTATTGGTAACTTCGAAATCTATCATACCGTATGAAGTGATCTTGTTAAATAACGGATGTGAGCATGTGGGTCCCTTCTTTATCATACCAAAAAAATCGGCTTTTTTAGAACAAGATTTTAGAAGCCCATGCTTTATTTCAAAGTTATTCCGGTGATTTCCGGAATTAAAACGATCGCATCTCGTAACCTCTCGGTGGGTGCTTCGAGCAATTGCGCCATAGTACGAATTGCAGCCACGTAACTAAGAGGAGGATTAATCAATTTCTCAAGGTTGGATGATTCAAAACAAAGTATTGTTGGACTTGCAGTTGTCGACGTTTTAAGGCTATGAGAACGAGTGCGCATGCACAAAAAAGAATATAAAAAGAAGAATTTTACACTAAATTTTTTTTTTTTTTTGGCGATTTTATTCACGAATGTATTTACGGACAAAATGAATAAGAGACAACTTAAACCAAATAATCGACTTACTTCACGGTAGCTCTCAAAAAGATAAACGCACAGGTGAGCGGAGGAGTAGGAATAGCGCGAAGCTTATTTCTCCTTTCGGGTCGTAGTTCCTAGGAACAACCCTCCTTATACCCACTTTATAGTTTGTTCAACTTTTCAAGGTGAGCCGTATATCGTAAGAGACACAAAAGGTAAGTTTTAAATCTTTTGTTCGAGTTGGGAACCAATAAGTTCACCGGAAGTTATTATGATAATACCTCAATTGAGAATATTATATTTTGGTATTTTTACCAATTTATGTATTTTATTTCTTGTTTATGGACAATTTTTTTATTTTTTTTGATTTTTTTTTATTTTTAGATGATAATTATACTAATAAAAGAAAGTGAAAAATATTTTTGTACTTTTTATATTTTTTTTGTAGAAGAAAAATATTCACAGATATAAACAAAAGTTGTCAAACGTAACGATAGTCTTTTTCAACCTCCCCGGCAGCGGCGCCAAAAATTGACCCGCGCAAACCAACCCCTCTTTTTGTGTTTATCAATAAGTAAATATAAATATAAATACACAACAAAGGATC
Source organism: Tanacetum coccineum (assembly GCA_026074375.1). Lineage (NCBI taxonomy): Eukaryota > Viridiplantae > Streptophyta > Magnoliopsida > Asterales > Asteraceae > Tanacetum > Tanacetum coccineum. Next base: position 52,336 of record BQNB010013695.1, read on the forward strand.
AGAATTACGCGAGACCAAGAAAACCGGAAGCAGTATAGAGTGTTCCCGGGTCGTTATGTCCCAACGAGGCTGGAATGGAAAATCGAAAGACGATTGATGATTTGTGTTTGAATGTCACAGGGAATGATTTAGCACTAAAACTGATAATAATAAGCAAAAGCACATAAAAATAGCAAGAGAATAAGCTGGAACAAGAATAAAAACTAGGAATGACAAAAACACTTTAACACTTTTACACTAAGGCACAAATAAGCTAATCTAAATCTAAATAAGCAAATGAAGCATGCGATTAAGCTAAATTAAACAAGAGAAACACAACAGTACTAACAATCAGTACCACCAGTATTAACTACCAGTATTAACTTAGAGTTAGTACTGCTAGTTATAAGTTAGTACTGTTGGCTAAAGGTTAGTACTGCTAGCTATAACAAAACACAATTAAACAAGAAATAAGCAAATAAGCTAAAACAGGAGGTTAACTACCCAAAATAAGCACTTATAAGAATAAGCAACCAGAATGGACTATAATGATAAATAAGCTAGAAAACTAAAATTGATTAACTCTTAAAATTATTTTGAAAAGACAAATAAGTTCTATTGAAAACAGTACACTAAAATAAGCTTAATCTACTTTAAAAAGCTAAAGAAATCTTAAACAAGCTGAAATAATAAGCTGATAAGCTAAAATTACCTACCAGTACTAACAGTTTTTAACAGCAGTACTAACTTGAGTCTAGTACGTTAGCTATGTTAGTTAGTACTGCTAACCTGAAATCCCAAGAAAAAATGAACTAACAGTACTAACTTGGAGTCAGTACTGGTAGTGTTAAGTTAGTGCTGTTCCAAAAAGTGAACTACCAGTATTAACTTAGAGTTAGTACTGGTAGTGTTAAGTTAGTACTGTTCCTAAAAATGAACTAGCAGTACTAACTTGGAGTTAGTACTGCTTGTTCAAAACAGCCTTTAACATTTCCAAAAATCATTTTTATCTCAAACTTATTAAAAACAGATTTTCTAATAACAAAGTAAAACACTTATAAGCAATTTTCAATCCATAATAAGCACTTAAATAAGCATAAATTAGTTTAGCAGTATAAACTTAAAACCAACAGTTGTATTAAATAAACTAGCAATTCTGCAATAGATAAGTAAAGTAAGAAATAGAGAGACTTACTACACCCTTGCTCAAAACAGGGTTAAGCAATGAATCTACAAGCTCTAGCTTGCATAAAGCAAGCTAGTGAGAGTCCATAAGCCCATCCAGAACTGGCTTATCATCCATAACATAAGCTGAGGTATATTTGAGAGTGATTGGTGTGATATTCTCTTAACTACTTAACTTTTTAAGTTCACTTAGTTAAAACAGTTTGTAAACAAGCTGTATTGAGAGCTTTTGAACACAAAACAACTCAATTAAGAAACTTAACACTTGGGATTATAAAGTGACTTTAAAAACTCAAACTTGCATTAAAACTTGAAAGTGTTACAAGCTGAAAGTAAAAACTGTAAATAACTGAAAATAAGCTAAGTTAAATTAAAAACTAAAAACTAGATGCCTCAAAGGCTTACAAAAAGCTCTATATATAGCCGAAGTATTGGACTTGCATCTTGTGCTTCTTTGGAGAGATAAAACCAAGTGTGCTAGTTGTGTGAGGAGAATCTAGAGCAAATCCCAGCCTTTGATTTCTTTTGAGCTTCTTTGGAGACAATCTCAGCCATAGAAATGCTTTGGGAATGGAGAGGGATTGCCAACATGGACTTTATAAAGCTGGGGGGGAAATAGTAGGGTGGATGAAATGATTTTGGTAGGATGTTGAGTGATTTTGCAGGAGAAGTATGGGAGCAAAACAGGGTGCTGGCTGGTTTTGGTATTGGCGGGAAGAGGTTTATACAAGTTGGGTTGACAGAGGGAGGTTGAAGATGATTAAGGGTATGTTTGGTTTGTGTACAAGAAAAGCCCCTCCACATCTTTCTTCTTTTCATTCCCTTTTTCCCCTTTCTTTCTTTTATAAATGAAGTTTCCCAAATTGGCATAATCAGCCCCTGTGGTTTATATTTACAAGGATAAAGGACATTATTGCTTTTGGCAGTTTTGGCCCTTAGGCTTATATCTTTAATGATTTTGCAAATTCAGCCCCTGCCTTTGTTTCCTTAATAATATAACTTAGGGGTTTGGCATTTTTGACCCCTCAAGTTACATTTTTCTTTGCTTTTTCTTCTCGGAGTTGACTTGACTTTGATTGGGCTTCGCCTTCACACACTTTTCCATCCCGTGTCCGGTTTTGTCGCTTTTTGCTTGGTTTTTCGTCTTTTTGTGAGATATCCGTTCCTGCACAACACAATTAGCAAAACAAGCATATATTTGGCATTTTGAGTCCGTTTTTGGTTATTTTAGCTCGTTTTTAAAGGTAAAAGGTATGTGTAATTAAGCACATACCAAAATCCCCCAAACTAAGATGTTGCGTGTCCCACGCAATGCTATGAAGTAAGCACTCGAGAAACCAAAAATCTCAAATCCCCTCGACTAATAACTTGGAAAAGTAGCCAAGCGTTTATCAAAGGGAATAAAAGAATCAATAGCCTCGCCAAGTCCCGGTTCTCACCAATTTTATATATATATATATATATTTTTTTTGTGTCTGACTTCCTTTATTTATCAACAATGGGATCATAGAATGAGAAACGTTCGTAGAATAATCCACGGATGTCCTGACGGATAATTTCATCGTCCCCGATTTTTTTACAAGCTCCAAGCTAAGCAATTAAACAAGATCATTGTCGATATAAGTTTAGATGTTAAGCCCTCATACTTATGACTTGCGAACTTTTTACTCCCAACATGGATATATGATTTAAATGTGTGTGCTCGCTTCAACCATAGATCAACTTATTTTCATAGTCATAATTCAAGATGAATCACGACTCAAAGCAACAACTTATTAGGTACTTGTAACTTGATTTTAAACCATAGAACTTTTTGCAACATATTTATCATTTTCATAAGTTCTTAAAGCTAGGAATGTGTTGCTTAGTTTGAACACCTACCTAGGCCTCGCTCCCTAGTAGGATATCACAACCAACGACCGGTGTTCTTAGTTTGAAAACCCACCCCGTTGCTAGCGTAGTGGGAAATCACATCAACACCTTCTTCCTAATATGGCTAAGGATCGGTGTCTTAGTTTGAACCCTCACCTAGACCTTTCTTCCAAGTGAGATATCACAACACACCAAATCCCTAGAAGTAAAGACGTCTTAGTTTGAACCCCCACCTCGTGGTTAGCGGAGTGGGATATCACGACACATCTTTTACTAGCTCCATATGATCAAATGTATGCTTCATTGGCATAATTACAATATTCGTGCATTTTTGCATTCATACTTCATTCATGCTTCTTTGGCATTTTATCTTTCAAAACCTTGCTTTTAAAGAATCAAGTTACAAATTTGAAGCTTTTTCTGAAAACATCGATTGACTTAGTTGAACAAGCACGTATGATTAGGTGGATTAGAAGCTTATGGGAGAAAAAGAACACAAGTTATTCATATAAGTTTTGAGACGAATCTTGCTTAACACATAAACTTATATTTAACTCTATCATTTCTTGTTCTTCACCTTTTTAAAATTCAAAGCAATAGAATTCGTGAAAGCTCGGCCTGAAGGAACTAGCTAGGGCTCAATACGCCCGATCGAGTCAAAAATTATTCTCATTCTACCCAAAAGAAAAGTCAAAACTGTGACAAAACACTTATTTTATTTTTGAAAATTTTTAAATTTTTCATTTTTTTTTTTTTTTTTTTGCAAAAATTTTGGTGAAAATACGGGATTACGTGGTAACAATGCTGCTTAGGGCAACAATCAAATTGAAAGATATACCCCCCCCCCCAAAACTAGTACAATACATCGTCCTCGAATGTTTTGAAGGGTACTGCGTTATTCTAAGGCGGTTTATGAAGTTTGCCTAAATGATAAAACGTTAGTCGATTTAGATAGGGTTATCGGGATTCCCAAAATGAAGCTCGAGTGTCGAATAGACAAAACCGGAGAGCCTTCACAATCGGGCAATCTGGACAATAAAACAACATAAACGAAACACGGGTTGATAGAAAAATAAGCTATCTCACACAACAAAACAAACACTTTTTCATACTACTTATCAAATCTTACGGTTAAGCATGGGTTGCCTCCACGAAGCGCTTGTTTAGTCGCTATGCTTGACCGTCACCTGCAATTTATTGGATTCTGGGGAATGTCTAGAGATCTGGGTACTACCAATTGTGGTACGTCCCCTCCAAATGTAGTGCTTAATACGATGACCATTCACTGTTGAAATTCGCGTCCGTGGCTTGAGATGAGCCTAAAACAGTTGGTAAGGAAAGACTTGATTGGTGGTTGAATGGTCACTCCAACGGGATTTTAGTTTGCCTCGAGAAAATTTTCAATCTTGAAATAAGGAGGGAGGACTCGATCAGCCGAGTTGAAAACGCGGATTTTGGATCTTCGGAGTCATGGATTCTCTTTGTTTTTTCCTTATAGATCAATTGAGTTCTCATTTAGGCATGATCACGAGTTCATTAAGTTCATTGAGTTGAACTTTCCGGTGCATCACCCGCTGAGTAGAAAGTAGAATGAAGGATCAAAGTTTGCTTGTTTCAAGGACCCAATAGGCTTTGTGCTCATAGCTCGATCGGAAGTGGCATGCGTTTCATACACAAGCTTGTAAGCGAGTACACCCGATGGGGCAATTTTGTAAGCTGTAGGACGGGACCATAGTGCTATCACTAGTTTGTGACTCCGAACCAGGAAGCCACGGTTTTCACTATGGTCCTTTCAAGGATGCGTTTTCAAAACACGATTTGACGACCTCAAACTTGCCAACTTGTTTATGGGATGATTGCGAGTGGAGTGACGGGTGAGTTGGACTCTATATTTTTTGCATGACCTTTGCAATTGGTCATTGCAGAATATGGAGTTCCCACGTCACTTATGATCGCACGAGGGGCACCAAATCTTGGGCGAAAGAGAGATTTTGGAATTTGACAAAATGATTGCATCATGGTGGGGACGCGCTTTCGCTGTTCAACCATTTTGACCAAAGTAGTCAACGGCCCTACGTGAATATATTTGTTCCTCGTGATGACGGGAACGGGCCCATAAAGTCAAATACCCAAAACGTTCAAAGATTTCACAAATTGATGGGTTTGAGGCATCTCATCCCGGTGGCTGAAGTTTTTCCTTTGTCGTTGGCACGAGTCAAGTTTCTGACAAAACTCGTAGGCATCCGTGTAATGTGGGCCAAAAGAAGCCGGATCTAAAGATCTTTTTGGCGGTTAGGTTTTGCACCATGATGTCCCCCGGTGGGGTCCATGGTGGTCATCAGCCTCGAGAATGTGAGAGCTTCCTTGCGTAGCACCACATCGCCTAATACTTGTCCGCATAAAATTTTAAAAAAGAAGGGGATGCATCCCATAATAATGTTTTACGTCCTTGAAGAACTTATTTTTCTGTAAGGGTTGACATGCCTTACACAACGAGTTACCCGCGTAGTGATTTGCACTAAGTCGGCATTCACTACGGGGGGGTTACTCGAATCACCAGAAAGTTACCATACTTACGTCTCGAGAGGAAATGTTTATTAATCTCTTTTAGGGCTCGAGAACGTTTGACATACGGGTTTCTAATCGGGACAGTCGATGATCGTGCTGCGAGGTTCTCGGCTCCTTTTGTGTCGAAGAACTTTTAAAGTCAATTCTTGGAGGAGGGAGAACCATCGGAGCAATCTCGCTTTTAGCATCCTTTTGGCAAAGAGATACATTGAGAGCGGAATGGTCGTATGCACTATGAGTTTTGTTTCATGATAAGATAAAGACCGGAATTTTTTTTTTCGAATGCATACACCACGGCTAACATTTCCTTTTCGTAGTGGTGTTATTAGTATTCAGCCATCGGTCATCGGTCTTGTAGCATAATGGACTAGGCCAAAGGTTATTTCATGACGTTGCCCACAAACTTGCCCCTATGTTAAATCATTTTGCATCGCACCTTAAGTTCGAATGGTTAGATACCAGTTTGGGCAATCAAGAACGGGCCTTCCGTAAGTTTATTCTTTAAGTTTGGGGGGGGGAAAGCTTGGATGCATTCATTATGAGAAGGATGAATGGGAGTATTTCTAGAAGAAGATGAGGTCAATTGGTCGGGTTATTTTGGAAAAATCCGTTATGAATATCGGGTAAATAACCTGATGACCAAGTTCATACTCCTAACTCATATATGACTAGGGGTGGGATGAGGTAATTTGGCAAATGACATCTATTTTGGCTTTTGTCAACCTCAATGCCCATTTTTAGAAATTTTATGGCAACCTTGAGGACAATCCCTTCCTTTTGACCATTAAAACATGGCTCTTCTCCAAGTTAAGACAAAATGGTGTCTTCACTCATCTTTCAACTTTTCTCAAGACGTGAGAGCCAAAATTTTTCAAAGGAATTTCCAAAGACCGAGAAGTCATTCATGAAGACTTCCATTGTCTTTTCAACCACGACAACTCCCCCCCACCCCCCCCCACAACCCCCCACGCCCCCCCCCCCCCCTCCGCTGTGAAAGATCGCCAACATACACCCTTTGGATCGTACTCCCGGTGCATTTGCTAAAGACGAAAGGCATGCGCGGTAGGCAAACGTTCCGTAGGGCAAACGTGACAACTCCGTGGTCCATCCTCTTCCCTTCCGATCCCCCCCCACCCACCCCCCCGCACCGCCGCGCCGCTCACTTGGGCGACACTTCTGCGCACACATACCACCCCTCCCACGACCGCAACCCTCGCCCCCCATCTCACCTGACCAACCCTACGTTCTTCCGTTTCCCGCTAATCTCTCGAGCATTTTGATCCTAGAATAGGGTGTGGAATGTGGTCTTTTACGGGTGGCTTCAGTTATCTTGCGGTAACTAGTCAATGCTACACGCCACCCGGGTAATACCAAATCGAGTTGGGATCAAACTCATTTTTTCTTTAGAACACGGTAAAATCCCACCCTTTTTGGGCACACAATGTATGGGCTGACCCATGGACTTATCGGAGATTGGGTAAATCAATCAGCTTCAAGGTAGTTTTTCAACTTCATTCTTGAGGACATCGCTTCTTTTGTGGATTTTGGATTTAACCTTCTTGTGTGAAACTGTTGGTTTATAGTCCTTCTTCCATTAGATTTGTGGGTACAAAAATTCGGGTTAATACCCTGATGTGGCTAATTTCCAAGCGATTGGGCTCTTTTGCTTTGTGGGACTTAAGTAACCTTGATCGATCGGCTTTCTCTCCCAAATTAATTCGTTAGTAATGTATGAACTGGTAACACTTGTTGTCATCTTCAAGAACTGGTATCAAGATGGGGAGGTAAGTCTTGAGTTCAAACCTCTGGGATTTCATAATGAAGATTTAAACAGTTTTGGCTTCACAAAGTTTGATTTCTTTCTTGGGTTTCTGTGAAACAATTCCCGATAGATTAGTATAGGAGTCGGTTGGATTCACTGTTCAAGAATGTCTTCTAGGTGAGAATGAACCCCGTCGGGATCTAATAAGTCGGATTTAACTTCCGGTTGAGGTTGTATCTTCATCTAGAGCAAGAAAAGCCATTTGCTTCCTCGAACAGTTAGAAAGTCACTTTTCCAAATGAGTTAATGGTCGAGATGACTTAGCTCCCAACAATAGGGATCAATCAGGAGTAGGATTTCCGTATGATACCGAATCAGAAAATCTAAGACTCTTGCGAGTAATTCTTCACTAGCATATCAATGAGTCAAAACGGTTTGCTGTCATATGATTGAAATTTGCCGTGTACCTCGAAGTTTGATACTAGGTTGAAAGTTATGCCTCTTTTTCCAACACGAAGGGTAATTTCACCCTTCGTTACACATCGATTAATGCACGACTAGAACTAGTTTTTTAGAAAAAACCCTCCCGAGGAATTAGCGTACTCGGAGGGTCTGGCTCTAATTCAACAATCCCACAAAATCGGCTTGGAAATTGGAACTTTCCTACCAACCTGTTTGTACTCATGTTATTTCATTTAAAAGATCTTTATCAAAAACATTAAATATGTCTTTTAAGGTCTTCATAAATGGAATTATTTCTTTTAGAAAAATAGCTTTAGTGTCTTCAAACCCCCATTCCTCTTCTGTTAAAGCATCGAGCGTGATCCACTTTTTCACCACATTGTCAAATTGGCCAAGATGGTATTTAAGCTTTTAAGGCTTGTATTAACCAGACTTACCTTAGAAAGTTCCCAAAGAGCCTCAATTTTGACAGGCGAAGAAGCAGATTGGTCAGTATTAGGGTGTAAAGTTTGTAACTGGAAAGCTTGTTCATCAGACAGTTCTTGTTGTGGGACAAAACATTTACCAAAATCTTTAGATAATCAATTTGTTGGGAAATAAGGGCTTCTACAAAGTTTATACTGCTAGTTTAACTTAGTACTGCCAAGCTTAAATAGTTTGTACTACTCAGATTATAACTACCAGTACTAACTGGTTAGTACTGCTAGAGTAAAAGTTTGTACTACCAGTACTAACTTAATACTGCTGAAGAGAAGTTAACACTACTGCATGAAGATTGAGACTAATGAAGAGTCAAACGCGTTTTATGATATGTATGGACTTATTC